>JADPUM010000321.1:0-10000 GCA_016618105.1 Dendrobium huoshanense | reverse complement strand
AAAATTTGAATTTTAAAATAATTAGTATAATATTAAATATTAATTAAATATTAAGATATGAAAATAATTCAAATTAATGTCAAAATTTGTCAAAACAGCTCTAAGGACATGTTTTGAAATTAAAAAAAAAGGTCTAAAAGTTTTTTTATTAAAATCTTGAAAATATTTATATTTATTTTAATTAAATAATAATTAAAATACTCAAATAATCAATATTTAAAATTGCTCAAAGTATACATAATATTTTTAAATGATTCTATTTTTAAATTAAAGCCCTCAAAAATCTGAGCAGTTTGATATAAAACACTTATTTTTCTGACCAGTATTTATTTTTTAATATTTTTTTGAAGTGTCTGTAATTAAAGGGTTTTAATTTTAATTAAAACCCCTTAATTAAGCCGGCGGCCAATCATTAGGACAGGTAGCGGGCGCGGGATCGAACGCGTGGCGGCGGCGCAGGGTTCACGCATTTTCCACTTAACCACGTCAGCGCGTGGTTACGGCCGTCCGATCGTTCGCGCACCCAATCTGACGGTCCAGATTGAATCCTGCGTTTCGATCTCGTGAGAAGAGATCGGACGGCTGATGTCTGATCGCGCGGTTTCGAACGAACGCTGGAGATCTCGCCAGCTCGTGATCCATACAAACATTTGATACACGCGATTGTATGGACCGCGGGATGATGAGATCCGAGCCGTTGATCATCAAATCAACGGCTCACAAAACGTACACCTGCGGCAGCCTACCGAGACGCCCTAGAAAACGTTTTTCGCCTCGTTCTTTCGATCGGATCGATCATTTCACTTGAAATTTTAAACATAGATTAAGGACATGAACAGAAATCATGGGGAATAGTTTGTTTTAGCTAAGACCCTAAAAGCATAAAGCTATTTAGACCTAACTAATGTGACCTAGATCTAGGGTTTTAGGGAGTTATACCGTTAGATCTTCGAAATTTCTGGATGGTTGAGCTTGTAGATTGTCCAAGTGAAGATTCCCAGCGAAAATCCAAGCTCGAACGCGTCTAGATCGGTTGCTATAGGCTTGGGACGGTCTAGGTGGTGGTTTCGCCGGAGAACTCGCCGCCGGTGACGTGCAACCACCTGGGTTTTGTAGTGGGAAGGTAGAGGAGGCCCTGGAGATTCAAAACAAACAGAGAGTTCGATCTGGGAGGCTAGGGTTAGTGAGAGAGGCTGCTTTTATCAAATATGCTCAAAAGTTGCCTTTCTCCCTATTCAAACGAGCTGGGCTAGATTGGATGGCTAGGATTGATGGAGGAGCTCCCTAGATGGTGCCACATTTCCCTGGGACAGCTAGAAGGCTGCCTCAAAGGCTGGCCAAGCCTTGCCTCCATTGGGTGGACTTGGGACAAGTGGGGGGGCCATTGCCATTTTAGGCTAAATCAGGCCCTGAGCTTGGTTAGGAGAGCTCCAAGTGAGCTTTAGGACATTAAGGGGTCGGCCTTGGGGAGTTAAATCAGGGAAAAAGGTCTAAAAGGTTGATTAAGACCTTTTAGAAGGGTTTAAGCTTGGGTTTGACCAAATTGACCAGTCAACTGGTCAATGGAGCTGATGTGGCACCCAAGCAGGTCATGGAGTCTCTCCAAGTGGCTGGATGGGTGTGGCTTGAGCTAGGTTCAATGGGTTAAAGGGTTTGACCACACAAATGGTCCCTTAAGCCTTGGGTTGACTGGTTGACCAGTCAACTCCATCAAGGATTATGAAATTTTCAATTAGATGATTCAAATGAGTTGATTAGGTGGATTGGAGGGTGGTTCCAAGAGCCATGTATCTCAAATAGATTAAGAAGGCTTAATGGGCCTTTAATGGGCTTCTAGGCCAAAACTGGTTGACTTGGTCAACCAGTTGGGTTCAAGGGCTAGAAATGGGTTCAACAAATTCAGAATGTCGTCCTGAGTCTATTGGATGTGGTCCCAGGGTTTGGAGGGGTCAATTTGGTCAAAATCACCATTTGAGCCCATAAGGGCCTGTTTGGTCAACCTAGGTTGACTTGGTCAACCAGGTTGACCCAGGGTCTGGGTTTGGGCTCAACAGGTTTGAAATGATATTTGGAGACCATTGAGGGTAGTTCCTGGGTCTGGGGAGGTCAAATTGATCAAAATCCCTATTTGAGTTCCTAAGGGCCTGTTTGGTCAACCTGGGTTGACTTGGTCAACCAGGTTGACCCAGGGTCTGGGTTTGGGCTCAACAGGTTTGAAATGATATTTTAAGGTTAATGGAAGTGGTTGGATGGCCTAAAGAGGTCATTTGGGTCAAAACACATGTTTGGACCCTTAAAGGGTCCCTTGGGTCAAACCAGTTGACTTGGTCAACCAGGTTGACTCAAGGGTTGAAATGGGTTCAAAAGATTTGAAATGGCATTTGAAATTTGTTAAAGGTGGTTGCATCCCATTTGGAGCTCATTTGGTTTGAAATCCCCATTTGAGCCCCATAGGGGTGTTTTGGTCAATTTTGACCTATTGGTCAACTATGGTCAAAAATGGGTCTGAAAAATGCAGTTTACTGCTCAATGGGTTAAATTCAAAGGTCTGGAAGTGATTGGAGGCTTGGATAAGGGTTCCAAGGTCAAGATCTCAAAGGGGTTATGCTCAGTGGCATAGGCTGTAAATATTTGAAGGTTTTACAGCCTTTGAATTTTAATTCAGATTCTGGGGTTAGAGACCTCAGAATGAGCTCAAAATTGGAGGGTAGCCTTTAGAGACATGTCTTATCACTTTGCAAGTGATAGACCCTGAATCAGAGGCCATTTGACTGGGTTTTGAGATGTTTGAAAAATCTCTGAAAAGGGTGTTTGGGACAGGGCCTTAAAGGTTTGAATTTGAGTTTAGACTCTGGGTTTGAATTTGATTTGAAGTTTGAATTAATTTGGACTTGAATTGGGTGGAGTTTGAGATTCAAATTGGTCACAGGTAGGAATCAAATTGAAATTGGAGTGGATTAAATATAGGAATTGATTTAAAATTGAGACTGATCAAAGGTTGAGTTTGATTTGAAGTTGGAGTGATCCTAAGATCTAGGAGAGTTCTAAGATCTAGGATTTAAAGGAATCCTAGGCTCTAGAATAAGCTCTAAGGTCTTGGATCTAGAAGGATCCTAAGGTCTAGAGTGGATCCTAGGGTCTAGGATTAAATCTGGCTTCTGGAAGGGTCTTAGTGACCTCATACAAAAATGAGGTCAACAAATGGACCCCCAATGTGTGTGGTAGAAGGAACTTCTGCTGCACACATTGGCGTTGACCGAATGGAAGTAGAATTTTGGGAATGAAAGGGAGATCATCTCCCAACCTCAAGCCTATAGGATGCTAATGGAAGGCTTACACCTATTGGATAAAGAAAGCTGGTAAAACCAAGGTAGGGAATACCTAACCTTGGGTCTAAGGAAGGGCATCACCCAACCTTAGGTCTACAGGATGCTGATAGAAGACTTACTCCTAGTAGACGGATCAACTGGAAACCAAGGTAGGGAATACCTAACCTTGGGTCTAAGGAAGGGCATCACCCAACCTTAGGCCTATAGGATGCTGATAGAAGACTTACTCCAAATAGGCAAATTAACTGGAAACCAAAGTAGGGAATACCTAACTTTGGGTCTAAGAAAGGGCATCACCCAACCTTAGGTCTACAGGATGCTGATAGAAGACTTACTCCTAGTAGACGGATCAACTGGAAACCAAGGTAGGGAGTACCTAACCTTGGGTCTAAGGAAGGGCATCACCCAACCTTAGGCCTATAGGATGCTGATAGAAGACTTACTCCAAATAGGCAAATTAACTGGAAACCAAAGTAGGGAATACCTAGCTTTGGGTCTAAGGAAGGGCATCACCCAACCTTAGGTCTACAGGATGCTGATAGAAGACTTACTCCTAGTAGACGGATCAACTGGAAACCAAGGTAGGGAATACCTAACCTTGGGTCTAAGGAAGGGCATCACCCAACCTTAGGCCTATAGGATGCTGATAGAAGACTTACTCCAAATAGGCAAATTAACTGGAAACCAAAGTAGGGAATACCTAGCTTTGGGTCTAAGGAAGGGCATCACCCAACCTTAGGTCTACAGGATGCTGATAGAAGACTTACTCCTAGTAGACGGATCAACTGGAAACCAAGGTAGGGAATACCTAACCTTGGGTCTAAGGAAGGGCATCACCCAACCTTAGGCCTATAGGATGCTGATAGAAGACTTACTCCAAATAGGCAAATTAACTGGAAACCAAAGTAGGGAATACCTAACTTTGGGTCTAAGGAAGGGCATCACCCAACCTTAGGTCTACAGGATGCTGATAGAAGACTTACTCCTAGTAGACGGATCAACTGGAAACCAAGGTAGGGAATACCTAACCTTGGGTCTAAGGAAGGGCATCACCCAACCTTAGGCCTATAGGATGCTGATAGAAGACTTACTCCAAATAGGCAAATTAACTGGCAAACTAGGATGGTGCCACGAAGGGCGTACTCCATCACTAGCGAATGGGAATCAGGATGGTGCCACGAAGGGCTTACTCCACCACTAATCCCCGGGTGAAATGCCAGGGTGGTGCCACAGAGGGCGTACTCCATCACTAGCGGGTCTAATCCTAAGGGAAGGAAGGACCTAACCTTAAGGAAAAGGCGAAGAGCGTTAAAAAAAAAACTTTTTTTTTTTTTTTTAAAAAAAAGGTAGAATCAAACTGTAAATCAAGAAAAGGAAGTTTTATTGATTGATAAAATGAGCTACATCAAGCATAGTATTTCTTAAGGAAACGCCCATTAACAGGTAGCATTGGGTGGTTCCCTTTACAATCTACTAACTGATACGAGCCTCCTTCGTAGACAGTCTCTATAACGAAGGGTCCTTCCCATGTAGGTTCAAATTTGCCTCCCAACTTCCGATGGGCCAAGATAGGCCTCCGAAGGACCAAAACCAAGTCTCCCGCTTGGAAGGTCCTAGGTCGCACTAACTTATCATGGGCTTGAACCATACGGGATTTATACAACTCTAAACTTTGTTGAGCTTGGAGACGTCGCTCTTCAAGGCCTTCGAGTTCTTCCAATCGTAGTTTTGCATTTTGTTCATTGGTAATTTGATTCTGAACTGCAATTCTAAGCGAAGGGATTTGTATTTCCAAGGGTAGAACAGCCTCAGATCCATACACTAGTGCAAACGGGGTGGATTGGGTCGGGGTTCTATAAGTGGTACGATAAGCCCAGAGAGCTTCCACCAACCGCTCATCCCACTGCCGTTTGTTATCATCAAGGGTCTTTTTGACAATTTGCACCAAGGTTTTTTTGAAGGCCTCGGCCAATCCATTCGCCCGAGGGTAATAGATCGTCGAATATCTCCAATCAATATTATGGCGCCTTACAAAACTATTGATTTTTGTAGACTTGAATGCGGACCCATTATCGGATATGATTCTGCGGGGTACGCCGAATCGATATACAATATGGTCACGAAAGAATTTTAAGACATGGTGTGATGTTACGTTTCGTAGGGGAATTGCTTCCGCCCACTTTGAAAAGTAATCAGTCGCTGCTAATATGAAACAATGACCTCTCGCGGAGGGAGGGTCAATCGGCCCAATGATATCCGTGCCCCAACTTTCAAAGGGCCACGAGGCTATCGTAGGGTGTAACACATTAGGCGGCTGATGTAAAACCACACCATGGACCTGACATTGATGACAAAGCTTTGCAGTATTCATGCAATCGTCAATCATTGTAGGCCAGTAGTATCCAAGTCTTTTAATCTTTAATTTCATTTTTGGACCCGATTGATGAGCACCGCACAGTCCTGAATGAACTTCATTAACAATTTTCTGGGCTTCTCGCTTGTTCAAACAGCGCAGCCACATGTGATCAAAGGACCGACGGTACAACAGATCGTTAACTAGTGCATATGAGAGGGCACGTTTCTTAATCTGGTTGGAGAGTGATTTATCCTGGGGAAGCTTCCCTTCTTTAAGGTAATCGACTAAGGGTCGTCTCCAATCGCCTTCTTCGTCAGTCGTCGAAGAGGCAGAAAGGATCTGAAGGGGAGTCTTACTAATATGTTCCAAGTCTATAAGAGAAAGGGTCTTACGACCCTGTATCTCTATAGGGATTGAATCCTCCTCAGGACATGCAAATTCCTTTGCAAGTTTTGCTAAGGCATCCGCCGCAGAATTGCTTCCACGGGGAACCCTATACAAAGTAGTAATGGGAATTTGTTCCAGCAAGTGAAGCGTATACTGGTGATATTTTAGGAGATTCGGATTCAAGACTTTATAAGTTCCGGCGACTTGGTTAATAACTAGTTGGGAATCTCCAAAGATCTTAATCTCTTTAATCTCCATTAGAATTGCAAGTTCCAAACCAGTTATCAGAGCTTCGTATTCAGCTTCGTTGTTTGTGCAAGGCTCCGATAAGTGGTAGGAAAAATGCATCATTCCTTTTTCTGGTGTAATAAAAATTAGACCGACTCCAGCCTTTCCAGGAATTACAGATTGTTGGGTCGCAATCCTACGAGAGGATGCTGCCCCATCAAAATATAATTCCCAGATGGCCTCGCTAGATTCCCCCAAACTCATGATTTGTTCATCGGGTAAGTCATCATTCAGAGGAGAATCTGCTGGCAGCGGGTGTGCTGCCAGAAAGTCGGCAACAGCCTGTCCCTTCACAGCACGAAGGGGAGTGAAGGTAATCTCAAATTGCAACAATATCATAGACCAACGGGCTAAACGTCCTGACAACGTAGGTCGGGTCATAAGATATTGCAAAGGATTAACTCTTGAAATCAGACTGATTGAGTGGGAGAGCATGTAATGCCTCAGTTTCTGAGCTGCAAAAACTAAAGCAAGACAATGCTTCTCAATTGACGGGTATCGAATTTCAGTAGGAAGGAGTCTTCGACTAAGGTAGTAGAGAGCATTCTCTTTTCCTTCGTCGTTAACTTGAGCTAACAGAGCACCTAAAGACTCATCCAGAGCTGCGGTGTAGAGGATTAATGGCTTTCCAGGAATCGGAGCTGCCAAGACTGGCGGGTTAGAAAGATATTGTTTGATATCATCAAAAGCATTCTGACACTTCTCGCCCCATACGAATTTAGTATCCTTTTTTGCAAGGACAGAAAAGGGTTGACATCTCCCGGAAAGATTAGAAATAAACCTCCTTATATATGCCAATCTACCTTGTAGAGACCTTAACTGAGTAAGGCTCTTAGGGGATGACATATCTAAGATGGCTTCAATTTTAACAGGATCTATCTCGATTCCGCGGTGCCTCACTACTAATCCTAAGAATTTTCCCGAAGCGACGCCGAAGGCGCACTTCAAGGGGTTCATTTTCAAATCGTAGCGGCGCAACCGTTCGAAAACAATTCTTAAGTCATACAGGTGAGCCTCTTTAACCTTGCTCTTGACAACTAAATCATCAATATAACATTCAACTTGATTATGAATTAAGTCGTCAAAGATACGGGTCATGGCCCGTTGGTAGGTTGCTCCGGCATTCTTTAAGCCAAATGGCATTACCTTATAACAAAAGATTCCAATAGGGGTTCTGAACGCCGTATTTCTCTCATCTTCAGGGGCCATCTTGATTTGGTTATAACCCGATGAGCCATCCATGAAGGAGAAAATAGCATGTGAGGAGGCAATGTCCACCATGAGTTCTGGTATTGGTAGAGGGAACTCATCCTTAGGGCATGCCTTATTCAGATCCCTATAATCGACACAAATCCGAATCTGACCATTTTTCTTTCGAACTGGCACGACGCTGGCCACCCAAGAGGGGTATTGTTCCTCTCGAATGAATCCGGCCTCTGCCAATTTCTTAACTTCAGATACGACTTGTTGCTCAATCTCTAAGCGCATGCGTCGAGGAGCTTGTTTAACAGGGATGGCATCATGCCGAACCCCAAGTTTGTGAACTGCTACCTCAGCAGGCAAACCTGGCATTTCGTCATATGTCCAGGCAAAGCAATCCCTGAACTCGAATAACAACTGGATTAAATCTTGGGTTTCACCCTCGCTCAACAAAGTACTTATGAAAATCGGACGGGGGTCATCATCGTTTCCCAAGTTAATTTCTCTTCAACTCATCGACTGTCGACTTAATTTCCTCTTCAAATTCAGGGGGTGCATCCCGAACTTGAAGATCATCGGGATCGTCTAAAGTCTCCAAACAGAGTCCATCCAAAGGACAAGGAGGATCTGTAGGGACATTTGGAGAATCGAGATGGTAAGTTATCATTAGGCAATACTCATCATCATCGAATGAACTAACTGTTCCAAAGCCAATACCACTTGTTGGATTTTTATTTACTTTTGTTCGCCAAATATTCTCGTGGTATCTAGCTTGACCCTTAGTCCATCGGTATGGTACAGAACCTTTAGAAAAAGTATTTTTTACACAAACAGGGAAGTAGCCGAAAGGTAATTCCATTAATTCATTAAAATCTGCCTCCTCAAGGGTTACATCACCTTCGTCCCTTGCGGAGGAGGAGCCAGGAAAGAATTTCTGGACTTTCTTAACTTCACCATCCAAGTTGGGGGCCACTTTGACTTCCAACCCTACAACCCTGCTTGCCGACAGTGGGGTCAGAGAAAGGGCCTCAATCCTTCTAGTGAGCTTTTCATACATTGTTAATTCAGGCTCGTCACTTTTAACTTTTGAAATATCTACCTCAGGGTCACTGTCCTGGTCTAAGGTGAGATCAAATTTTGGAGGAGTATTTATGTTTTGATAATCGAGAGAGAGGGCAGCACCTTGACTTTCTAGCTCACTATCGGAATCTGATTCCAAATCAATGTATACGGGTGCTGCTCTCCTGTCTAATGAAGCGCGGCCTCGACCTCGTGCCCTTAAAGCCATCCTCCCACCTCTTTGAGGTAATGTGCTTGGAGGTCTAAGGACAACAATATCAGAGTCGTCTTCACTACTCGATTGAATCATTTCTTGATTGATATTCTTATCTTTTTCTTTCTTTTGGTTGAATTTTTGTTCAACCATTTTCTCCTCAAATTTGATCTCTAATTTAGAACGGGACGAGGACCCTTTTGGTACAAAATATGCAGCATCTTCGTAGATCCCAATTTCTTGAATCGAGAATGGTTGCAAATCACCCTTAATCACATGTTCAATGCCATCTCGTTGATACTTAATGCATTGGTGCAGGGTAGATGGAACCATTCTATATTCGTGAATCCAAGGTCTACTGCGTTAAAGGACGTAGTTGAATCAATTATATGAAATTTAGCTTCAGTTTTTAAACCTCCTATCTCTAGGAGTAGAGTGATCGAACCTAAAGCTCTCTCTCCCTTCTCGTTGAACCCACGAAGCACCAACCTATCGGTTGAAAGCTTGCTAGTATCAACTCTGAGATAGGCAAGGGTCTTTATGTTCATCACGTTGACCGATGCACCCGGATCAACAAGGACTCTTGATAACTTGAAATTTCCCACATCTACAGTAATGTAGAGGGGACGATTGTGGTCAGCAGTTCTCAAGAGTAAATCTTCGTCTGAAAAGGTAACCCCAGGGACCTCTTTGAAGTAGAGAGCCTCACCTTCTGAAGTTGCAGCCAACTGTGTTAAGCAAATCTCTGGATCGAGAAGTGCTTTAATTAGAGACTCCCTCATTTCTTTGGAAAGAAGGAGGGCGTCATAAATACTTAATTTTGCTGGCAACTTCCTAAGGTGGGCTAGAACATTGTAATCAACCTTAGGAACGACAGACTCGAAACCCGGAGGAATTAAAGGGAATTCTGGTTGTTGAGGGGAATCCGGACTTAAAATTTCGAATGAAGGTTGCTTGCCTTTATCCTGAGGGGGCAACCTAGGGGGTAAGACTTTACCGCCACGGAGTTGCACCTGCTCGACGTCTTCGAGCGGGCAAACTAGGGCAGTGTCTACACACACCATAGGTGTTGGATCATCATTTTCTGAAAGTGAGTCAGAATCTGAAAGTTCTATCAAGATAGGATTTCCTTGAAAATTGATTTGAGGGAAATCACTTTCTGATAAA
>JADPUM010000319.1:0-25000 GCA_016618105.1 Dendrobium huoshanense | reverse complement strand
CTTAAAGATAAGCATTTCGTTCAAAATAATTTCCCTATTTGTCCGTTTCTTTGGATTTTCTACAGCAATAATAGACAAAATGTATGTCAAACATATAAAATAACAAAAAATTTTTAATAAAGCTGTACCAAATGAAGTCTAAATTCGACAAGACCGAGTTGAAAGATTAGATTTTTGGAATTTTTCGTGGGTTGATCGTAATGAAATGAAAAATAAAAATTAGGCAGGCATATTATTATCAATAAAATTTTAATTTATTTTAAGATAAGTAAAATATAAAAGTTGAATGATTATTCATATATTACACTCATTTTGCATTAAAAAAGAGTTTTAAAAAATGTCATCAACTAATTTTTCTCACAGTAAAACATATGATTTTTTCTTGAGAAAGGTGAGTTATGAAATATAACGAGAGAACTTTCAATTACTCGGCTATGGCTATTAAAAAACAAAAGTGCAAATTAGTGCGCCCAAATTCAAAATAATAATAACAAAAAGAAAATAAATGAGATAAATGATAAAATTGGTCATTTAATTTTTTTCCAAAGTTATAACCGTTGGTAGATGCATTTCTCAATTTCTTCCTCGTGCAAATTTAGCCGCCACCGCCACCTATTGCTCAGTTTATCATCTGATAATGTGAGTTCATTTGTTTAAATAGCGGCAAGTGGCAACTCCCCCGAGATTTTTCTCTTTCATGTCCTCCTAAATGATCTAACATAACAGTATAACAAGCATGTTTAAGAGCATGATTATGACTTCGTTTGAGACAGCTTTCTAGTCGGTTCTAAAACCAACTTTTTAGTACATTTATTTTTATTTTGTACTAAAAATTTGTTTTAAGAAGTAACTAGAAAGTCATCCCAAACAAAACCTACATCTTTCTCGAAACTCTATAAAATGCAGAGAAAAAATGGATCTCAGTTATCGAATATGAAAGCAGCATTCTAGTTCTCTAGTGAGAACTTGCACACTCTCTCCTTGCTTCCTCAAGACAGTACAGGATCCCTAAAATAGCAATCCATCTGCATCGCCCTTTAGTGCCCAAGTATATTCAATCACATTAATAAAAAAACTCTACCAGCACAAGAGAAAACAAATCTATTGTTTATTTCTTAGTATTTAAGCTTTTCAAACATAACCCACGAATATAATCAACAGAAAGCAGTTTGCTAACGAGTACATCAGCCTGAAATCAAATTTTGTTCAAAAGAAGAAACTATTCATGTACTAGATAGAATGCAATCGGATGACGCACCAGAATTTCAGTTCCAAAGCAACACTACTTTATAAACTTCCAAATAAAACTAATCATTCCATGAAACTCCCATCATCTTCGCAGCGAAGCCATATCGATCGGCAGCCTCATCAATCTATAATAAAATCATAGGTCATTCATAATAAAAAGAGCACAAATAAAATCATGAGGCATAACAATATGACGCAGGTCAAGTATACAAACCATTTTTTGGGTAGGTCGACCAGCTCCATGACCAGCCTTGCGATCAATGCGAGCGATGATAGGATTCTTCTGTGGACTATTCTCCAGACTCGTGCAGAGTATGTGTTGCATGGTCTTCAGACATTAGAGGAAACAAAATATTTCATTATTTGAAATAATATGGTGAGAAAAAAATTATCAGAAAGTCATATACAGGTAATTGTCAAGTGGCACAGAATATTTATTCTTTCGTATTCAAAATGAAGCACTCTTGCTAAAGATTTAGGCTTTCTTTGGGACAATTTCCTTAATGTTTTCCTAAGTAGTTTTCTAGTAGGAAGTTCTTAAAAGTAATAAAAACATAGTGGCCAAAAACTATCCGAAATGAAACCTTAGATATTTAGAAAAAGAGCACCATTTCCATCATGTAAACTACCATGTTTGTTTGTTGGTTTCACAAGGAGAAAGTGAGTTGTTACTTAAACAGAAATGATAATAAAAGTTCTATTATATATCTATATTGTCATATGTGTTAAATATTTATAATAATAATCTGCAACAGTTATTATAATAATTTATCCTAATTATTAAGGATATTCTTCTTTATTATATTTTTATTATATTTTCTTCCATTGCTCTTTTTTTGTCTATATAAAAGTATATCTGTACTAACACCATAATCAATTAATAAAGATGATGTATTTTCCAAACAAGTCGTACTAAAAATATCACACCACCATAGTAGTAGCTAACATGACAAAAATATGTTATGGCTGCAGGCTAGACCGGCCCCAGCAAGCAGTCGAGAGGGTGGAAACTGGTACCAAATCCAAGGAGATTTCGGCCCTTCTTGTGGAGCCCAACAAAACAATAATTCATTATATTAGAAATGGAATTAATTAGGGAAAGATCTCCTATTTGAATTCAAATATAAGAGAAAATTTTCTAAGAAGGTTGATTTTGGAGCTGATTTAGATGAGATTAATTGGGAGATGTTTCCTAATTAAAGAGGGCACATTTTGAGGAGATTAATAAATATTTCGTGATTGAAGAGGGCTGATTTGGAGGAGATTAATTAGGAGATGTTTCCTAATTGAAGATGGAATATTTGAGTGCTGATTTGGGAGGAAATTGGGGGAGGGCTGATTTGATATTTGTTTATTATTTGCTATAAGTGGTTGGGTTTATGTTATGTTTTGTATGGAGAGTTTTATTTGAGAGTTGATGCAGTTTTTTTTTTTAATTTTTTTTTATTTTTGTCAGGGCTTCCTAGCGGTGTCTAGGTTGTTTGGGAGAGCCGATCTACCTCTTGAATTGTAGATAACATGTATCTTATTTTTCATATTGAAGTTATAATCCAAAATGAGCCATTATTTAGTATTTCTACAATTTTTTCATTATTCATTTGTTGTTTTTATATCAAGGTGTATCAAATTGGTATCAAAGCATTTTTGTGGACCTATGACGGCAAAGGTGGAGGTGTTGGAAGGAAAAATGGGGCAAATCAAATCCCGGTTGGTGGAGAAGTTCTCAATCTTCGAAGGAAGACTTTCATTCATAGAATGAAGTCTCTCATCCATAGAGAAATGTTTTGAAAACTTGGAAGATATGATGAAGAAAATGATCAAGATGCAGTTGAAAGCTTTACGACAATTCCTAGGGCTGAATCAAAGAGAAAGGAAATTATGGAGGAGATGCTGAGAAAGTTTATAAAGATGCGATCCAAAATCCCACTGACGATTCCAATTATTAACCCTAAGCAAGATTTGATCAGGATTCCCTTGGCTGAATCTAAGGAAAAGGAGATTGGACGGAAGGGATTCGATGAGTAGAGTTTTGTCCATCAAGAGCCTCCTCCTAGGGCTCCGATAAAGAGTGGATCAGGGTTTCCGAGAGAGAGAGAGAGAGAGAGAGAGAGAGGAGGGAATTGTGTGGTGGAGGTGGTGGGGTGACTGACCATCATAAGAGGCTTTTCAGACAAGGGGAGTAGGCGACCGGAGATGGAGGGGGTTGAGCTGAACCATGAGATCAAGTCATGCAAGAACAGATGGAATAAAGGTGGGAGTCTCATCCTCGATACACAGTAGAAACATGCAGGGATCACTACACCAGTTACACTGGAAGAGGTAGAAGCTATTAGGGTAGTAGCAATCCTACGGTGAGAAAATTGAGGACACCAATATTTGAAGTGGAGGATGACTATGGGTGTGTGTACTGGCTGGAAATGTATTTCAAGATGAAAGAGTTGAATGAGGAGAAGTTTATGGGTGCAAGGCTATATTTGAAGGGGAAAACTGTAGCTTGATTCCAATGGACGATGGCATGGCCACTAACTAAGAACATGAAGAAAGCCATGAACAACTCCCATCCTTCCACCTTGAGGACAAGGTGCGTCTTTGGAGGAAAAGTATTGTTATGGCTGCAGACTGGACCGGCTTGCCTAGCAGGCAATGGAGGGGGTGGAACGTGGAACCAAAACCAGGGAGATTTTGACCCTTCTTGTGGGGCCCAACAAAGCAATAATTTATTTTGTTAGGAAGAGAATTAAGGAGGGAATTAGTTAGGGAAGGATCTCCTAATTAAATTCAAATAGGAGAGAAATTTTTATAAGGAAAGAAGACTGATTTGGAGGAGTTATTTAGGAGATGTTTCCTAATTAAAGAGGACAGATTTGGGGGCTATTTTGGAGGGGATTAATATATGTTTCATAATTGAAAAGGGCTGATTTGGGGGCTAATTTGGAAATGTTTTCTAATTGAATAAGGCATATTTGAAGACTAGTTTGGGAGGGAATTGGGGGAGGACTGTTTTGATATTTGTTGTTTATTGTTTTCTATAAGTGGTAAAGTTTATGTTATGTTTTGTATGAAGAATTTTATTTAAGAGTTGATGTAGTTTTTTTTTTTTTTTTTTTTTTTTATGAGGGCTTCCTAGCAACATCTAGGTTGTTTGGGAGAGCCAATCTGCCTATTGAATTGTAGATCATATGTATCTTGTTTTTTCGTATTGAAGTTATAATCCAAAATTAGCCATTATTAAAAGTATTAATGTAGTTTTTTCATTATTCGTTTGTTGTTTTTGTGCCCAAGGCATAACAAAATGGTGCTCAATATTTAATATTAAATTTAATAATTATCTAAAAATTTTATCCCGGGCAGATACTTCTGGTCTATTAGTTTTATATCATGTGGCAAACTGCTTCAATTTGGTCACGAATAATGCATTGCATTGAATCTACATAAAGAATTGTTTTTAACAGTCTTAAGTATTAGTTGAGGCAAACATATATCTCCCATATTAAAATTAGTATCAAATGCAACATGCCATAATTAATTAAATTGACAGGACTCTTAAAATAGGTGAAACGAGAATTCTCATAGTAAGCCATTAAGTAAATCATGTAGTTAGAACAAACAACTGCTATCATGAATACAAAAGTTTAGCAGCAAGCCTATCCTCAGGTGTGTGAATTTTCTAAATTTTTTTTGCTACGAAACATTAAAATATGGCAGAGAAAAGGAAACGCAACTCAAAAGAATGGATACTTACTGCCAATAATTTTAAGGAGTGCAGAGGCACCACACGATCATCATGATCAGCTGTCAACAGCATGGTCGGAGGATATTGACTAGATGAATCAGAAGACTTCTCCCATGGTCTCTTCACGTTATGAAGTGGTGAGTATCTGCAACATAAAATGTATTAGAAAATTAGACATAATGAGGAGGTTCAAAAACTTCTAACAAACACAAAGCTTTGAGCAACGCAAAAACACATATTTAAAAAAATTTCAGAGTGTCGGTTAAGCACGAGCTAATCACCAATTCGAATCATGTATTTTTTAGCCAATCAATAAGCTAATCACCAAACCGTAAGTTGAATCACATAAGTTTTGAGCCAATATAATTATTCAAGGCATTTAGTGTTATGCAATTCTATAGAGATTGGCACGAGTGAGGCCATTGAATATAATGCATAAGCAATAAAATACGTAAAAAATAGTTTCATTTGGGCTGCATGCTTACCAAATTGGTATGATATTTTTTCCAATAAAAAGAGTTAATTTTCTTAAATGATTATTTCCACAAAGTTCTATTATATTCAAATACCTCAATATGGTACCAGGGCAGTTGGTAGTCAATGCTTTTTAAGTGTTATACACGCATAAATATAACTAAAATTTTTCTCGCTACGAAAAACATCACCTAAAGCTCGTACTCCTTGCTTACCTCCAAAAATTCTTTGAGGAGCATCAATTCTATATGCTCAAATTCTCAATAAATTAGCTTAAATTTAAATTGATTATGCTCGTGCTAAATTAAGTACTAATCAGGCAAACAAATTCCATTCAAGCTTTTGTAAATTCTTTCAAATCTGGTTGAAATAATTCAAGATTAATTCAATCACAAGAACTAAGGCGTAATATGTTCATTCGTGAATTAATCTGGTATGTGCTATAGTCTCAGAGTCCATTCAGCTGCTATACTAAAGCCTTTAAATTGAGGATTCAAAATCACTCAATTGGATCTAAACCAAGCTTGAGTGCACTTGAACGAATAAATGACTAGGTCCAATCAAGTAAAAAGGACTTAATTGCCTTTTTTTAACTGCATCTAGGAGCTTCACCCATCTGAATTAGTTAAATATTTATTGCAGCACACCATATCCCTTCTCCCACACATAAATCTAATGGATGCACACCTGGGCCTGCTCATATCTTCCCATTCCTTCTTTATAAACGTCAGCTGCTAATCCTCTACCCTAAAATAATAAAAAAAGGCAATATACGACACGTGCAAATAGGACTGTAATGGAGCCAAGTTTTCTAGCTTTGTTCATTTAGCCTTTAAGTCTCTTAAAAGGTTCAAATTCATTTTAATTACTAACTTCATCCAATATTAAGCAAGCCAAATTTGAGTTGCTCATTTTCTGTACTAGTTAACTTACAACCCTAACTAAAAAAAAATTGCAAAACCATCACTTGTGTCGACTCATCCCCTCTTCTTACATCGAAACAACAAATTGACCCTAGCATGCCTATGGCTAAGAAATCAAGAGGACATCCCCCACAAAAAAAAATGCAGCTTCTTCATTATTGTAAATGGCTTGGGCACAAATTGCCTACTCAATGCCATTTGACCCTGCCGATTAACTCTCTCATTATAAAAAATTTACACTCATAACAACAACTCAACCATCAACAACATGACACTCTCCAACTCTCATCGTCATTATATCTCTAATTCTGCTCACCATCTCACTGTCTCTTACTCTCTCCCTTGTCATCTCCAACTCTCTCCATTTCCCACTCACTATATCTCTTTAACTATCTCACTCTCTCCTCATCTTTCTCTCTCTTTGCCACTCTCAAATTCTTTCTTTCTCCATCTTGCTCTATCTCTAACTCCCACTTTTATTATCCATGTCCCTCCATGTACTTTCCTCTCTTGTTTCTATACGAGAGAAGGGGGCAATGGGTACCAATGTCACGAGAATCATATGCCCCCACATGAAACAACTTCACCACCTCCAATTACTAATATAATCTATTAAATTTAGAGAATTGGAGAGAAATAAATTTAGTTTTATTGCACAAAGTTATTCCATTATATAGATCTATATAATATATCTTAATAAGGAAACAAATAATTATTGAATAATACATAATTTCCCCAATATAATCATTCCTAAATCAGCCACCCAAATTTGGAAGGGGGTCGGTGTGATTCAGATGGGTGTTCCATGTGAGCCTTCCACGGATCCCCATGCTGGCCATGAGATCAAAGGGCTAAGAGATGGTTGGGAGAGATGAATCTGTCATTTCCATCTTGGTAATTAGTCCAATAAAGGTATAGTTATCAAGTTCTTTGATAAGAATATCTACAAGTTGATCTTTTGATGAGACATGATAAATACAGATAAATCCACAGTCTAATTTCACCTTTATGAAATATATGTTCACTTTTATGTGCTTGGTTATGTCATACTGAATTGGATTGTGAGTTATGTTGATTATTGATTTGCTATCTCATTATAGCTTCATAGGTCCTTCCCAGTTGATCATTATATCTTCAAGAATCATCTTGATCCATAGTACCTCACATAGACCTAAGGTCATAACTCTAAACTCTGTCTTTGCACTAAACCTTGCCACCACATTATGTTTCTTAATCCTCCAAGTAAATAGGTTTCCTCCAAAGAGTGTTTACTATTCAAAGGTAGATCTTCTATCTACTAGTGATCATGTGTAATCTACATCAATATAAGCTTATGGGTTATTCTACATCCTCTTCTTAAGAAAATTCCTTTCTAAATTCTCTTTGAGGTAGTGGAGTATTATGTCTATTGCTAGCATGTGAGTCTGCTTTGAATATGCATAAACTAACTGATCAAGATTACAACAAAGGCTAAATCTGGTATGGTGTGGGAAAAGTAGATCAATTTCCCCACAAGTCTTTGATAAGCTCCCTTATCTATGTTTGGATCCTCTTTAGCTTCTCCCAATTTAAGATTTGATTCAACCGGTGTTGACGCTAGTTTACAAGCTTGTTTATCTGTTTATTTAAGAAGATTAATAATGTATTTATATTGTAAAATGAAGATTCCTCTACTGGAGTGAACCACTTCAATTCCTAAGACATATTTCAATCTACCAAGTTCTTTGATATCAAATTCTTTGGCAAGTCATTCCCTTATAATCACTTTCTCCTTTTCATCATTCACAGTCAAGAAGATATCATCAACATGTGGTCTCCGAAAATTCGCGCCTCAGCCTCTCTACGACCCTTTCTTTTTTTGTTGCCGGCGAGGAAAGTTTTAACAAGTTTAAGTGTTGAAGTAATTTTCAGAAGATAGATTGGGTTTTAAATTAAATATTACCCAGTGATCGCCATCATTTTACGAGGACTTTATGATCCGAGTTCAGGTTTCATATAGGCGCAAGCTCCTATAATTAATTACCCTCCCTATAACGAGAGAGAACTTTTGATCAAGGCTAGTTGTTAGAATAGATACATAGTATCCAACATATAGTAGCAACAATTTTACATGTGAAATTTAACATTTAAATTTAGAAACTCACCACCTTACACCTGAAACAGACTGCGGGGGGAATGACGATGAACCCGGTCAATATCTTATGGCTCCGTCATCCCAGGTCATCATTGTCCCTAATCTACTTAGTCAAAGGAGGTAGTCGACCCAACCTGAACGAATGATCCATCTCAACAACCATGAGTTGCGTCATCCAAGGGTATCTTGTAGACTTAAGGTAAATGTTTACCTAAGGTGACAAATTTGAGTCCGCCTTAGCTAACAAAGGGCTTTGTGCCCTATCGATTATATCCTATTAATTCATTACTCAAAGATTTAAAGTCATTGGGGAACATAAAATGCTTAACTTGAGAGCAAAGAATGCTAGAGAGAGAAAGTAAATGAGAAAGCTTCACTATTATAAAAGACTTTTACAAGAGGAGTTGGTGAGGTTTTAAGGAGTTTTGGGAGTTGATTACAAATGAAAGGGGAAGGTCCTATTTATAGCCCTCCCACTATGCCTAAGAACAATCTAATTCCCCTATAATATTCATGAATGTTGAGTTCTCTAGAATAATCCACATCATTTCTTACACTCTTAAAAAATTCTATAATATTCTAGACAATTCTAGAGTATCCTAAATTACTCTCCAAATATCTACACCTAAAACATTCTAGAGCATCTATAATATTCTAGGAAACTCTTAGCCTATCTAGAGTCTTCCATAACCTTTCAATATCGTGTGATCCCATCTAGGAATGGTTCTAGAGGACTTATTGGCCTCCGCTCGGAATTTCACACAAGGGGTTTAGTCAACCCTCTTGTTCTAAGTTTTGGGCATGACAACATGCTCCTTTAAAGAGAATCTTGACTAAAACCATGATAATCAATTTTCAATTATGACACAAATATGTGGGCTTGACATGATACTTAATTTGAAAATAGCATAAATAAAAGAAGCTTTACTTGTAGTTCTTAATCTTGTGGTAGGGTTATGTGTACAATAGAAGAAGGGAGGTGTTGATGGGGGATAGAGATGGGTTTCACCAAATGAGCAAAACAAAAAAAGAAGAAAGTTTGTTTGCACAAAATTTTATAAACCAATTTTCATTTAGCCTACAACATACATACAACCCAAAGAGTCATTCTCATCAGTCAGTACAACAACAACAAACTTTTATCCGACTATATGGAGTCAGCTACATGAATATTTATTCTTCATTATGTCCTATAAAGAGTCAACTTCTAAACAATGTAGAGAATCATCCCCATTAATCCGTAAAACATAAAAAATTTTAAATTAGCCATCAAAGGCTTTAACACCCATCAAAGATGTGAAGTGCAAGCTATATCCATGGTTAAGAGGAGGGTTTCTCCTGGTGGCCCTAAAATGGTCTACTAATCAGATATTTATTTCCGTACAGAGGAATTTAATGCAAAGTGTGACCATGATAACATGGATACCAAATGGAAATAGCTTCATAGAATTGACAGAGAAAATGGTTCATTATACTAATTATGTCGTGTTGTTTATGTATATTTAGAAACTACTAATAAATTTCACAATAGTCACAAAAAGGAATGCTCGATAACCAAAGAACGCCATTAAATACACATGCATTAGTACCAAACAATTTCACATCAATTAAAGGAAAAAAATCATACTTAAAAAGCCATTGGAATTCATCCTTCTTATCTGAACAACCATAATCAGATGTCCATGCATGACCTGAATAATGACAAGGCATTGACCAGTAAAATTAGAAAAATATGATGAATAAAAAAGGTATATAATAGTTATAAAAATGAGAGACTAACCTATTGTGAACTTGTGGAACCGCAGCATGTCCATGACACCAACATGAGCAATGGCACAGCCAAAAAGATCAGGCCGCTTTAGAGCAAAATGTTCAAGTAATTAAAATAGACAAGCATAAATTAGTAGATGATAGGCGAGAAAACTCATTATTGACTAAAATTGTATAAATACAAAAGAAACAACAGCGCTAGATGCTGAACCTGGTTTATGCATGCAGCTATTAGAAGTCCACCATTGCTACCACCTTCAATGCATAGCCTTGCAGAATTGGTATAACCAGTAGAGATAAGGAATTCTGATGCGGCAATGAAGTCATCAAAGCAATTTTGTTTCTTTGAAAGAGATCCTGATTTATGCCATTCTTCGCCATACTCGCCCCCACCACGAATATTTACTATACAAAATACAAAACCTAAATTTCTAGCTAGAACAATCCGTCCCACACTAAAAGTGGGTGTCAGGCTAATGTTGAAACCACCATAACCATATAGTAGTGTCGGATGTGATCCATCTAGAATGATATCTTTTCTTGAAACAATGAACATTGGAATCTTGGTTCCATCCTTACTAGAAACAAATACCTGATAAACAAATAACAAAAGAGGCAAATTATCCTCAGTACTTCCTTAGTAAGTAGACTTAACATCTGAATATTGGAGAGGATCTTTATTCCAGCAAATAGAAAAAGATAGAAAAATAGTGAGTTTATAATAGATAAAAACGGAATACAAAGTTTACCTGTTTAGCATGAAAATCATCTCGATTAAATCCAGGAACAGAAACCTCCTGGAATACTTTAATTTCAGGAGCTTCAGAAGACAAGTTGCACTTATAAATAATTCCTGGTGTAAGAAAGCTAGTAAAACCAATGAAAATCTCAGCATCTTTGCGCTTTCCAGAGATCCCAGTAACTGTTCCAATATCTATAGGTAAATTATGTAGCAATTGACCAGTTTGTAGGTCCCTTATTTGCAGTATATACTTCACATCACTAAGATAGCATACCAATAGTTGGTTCCCATTAACAGCATAGGCTGACTCTAGCACATCGTTTTGGTCTTCTGGCAAAACATCACCCCATATTTCAGGTTTATTGAGATCAACACGGACTAATTTATACCTCGGAGATTCTTTATTTGTCAAAAATGTGAATTCGGTATCATTATTTGCAACAACATCGTAGCATGCTTCAAAATTGTCAACCAACTTGACAAATGGAAGCATATCTTTGCTTCCTTTCAAGACATGAAGGCCACCAGAAAGTGTAGATAAATCGCAATAGTATAACTTATTTACAGGATCGCAGCCTTCACTGATAGCCAAAGTAACATACTGCAATGCCAATTAGTACCATTAGCTCAAGAAAACATAAAATAATTTCATAATCATTGAATCAAATTGCAAATCTCCAATAGAATCGAAATTGGCAATTTATGTGTAATGAACATGAATCTTAAATGCAAAATATCATAATAGGGAATAAAATGGCCTAAGGAATTTTTTCATGGCAGTTGTAAAACATAGAAAAATTATAGCAAGCCTCCAAATCCTTTTTTTTTCCGCTTGTCAATTTGTTGAACAAGTGAGAGATGAATAAAAATATCATAAATCAAATATAGCTCAAATTCAATTGTACGATGCCATCGCTAAAAGGATGCACCTCATTCAATCAAAGACAATACATTCTGATATTTTAAGAATATTAATTGCTAGCTTCTAAGTTAAATTCTAAAAACACATGAAGATTGAAGAGTCAAATAAGAAAAAAAATTAATTGTTGTATTTATTGGGTTCATCTTACTTTATGAGGATGGTTCGTGCAATTGAATTTATTGCATGGCATGAATTCTAAATATCTTTTGGAGTTCATGAGTGAATACGTTGTTGCATAGCTGATAATATAATGTTCATAAATGCATCTTCATGAAGAGGACTGGAAGGTTTGTTGCTTCTTACACTTACCTTGTAATCCATGGAAGAAAAAAGCCACTTCCTTCATGACATCGTGGGAAACCTAGAGTAATTTCTACCTATATATAACCAATAAACAATACCCATTATAAGAGCATTTGCTTATTTCATTTGATTGTATTGAATTTAATCAACTCTTCTTGCTTGCTTGCCAAAAATTGGGTCAGTGATTTGCACATCATTTAAGTTCATTCAAATATTTGTTGCATTAAAAATCTTATCGACTCTATGCCCATAAATACAGAGGATCGAGTATGCTAAGAGTCAAACCTACGACCTGCCATATGTGAGATCATGATTTAATTGAGCAATTTAAGGCCGTCTCAGCATAATTTGGTATTTTTTGCCTCGAAGCATGCTCCTCAAGGTTTTTATGTAAGGCATATGCCTCACAAAATGTGAAGCACGCCTCAGCTCAATCATTATGAGGTGTGAGCTTTAAAATATTTTGGGATTAGGTATTTAAAAAAATCTCTTTTCTTATTAACCCACCATGCCCTCTCTATTTCTCAATCTAACTGTTTCACCCAAAGAAGCCACACTTCCTAAGTTACGAGACATTGAAGAGGAAAGGGGAAAAGCACTACCAGACGGAAAAGATCAGGTATAAAAACATAGTGCACAAGTTGATATTAGATAGAATAAAAAAACATATATTTATCAAAAGTGCAACTATTATGATAAGAATGTTAAAGGTGGTGTTACAACGATAAATTCACACCTTTCTCACTTGCACAAAAATATTGCACTACGTGCCAAGATGCTTGAAGAAGTGAAAGAAAATACCCAAACATATATAAATAAGGCAATGTGCAAAACATTTTGCAAAACAACAATTTGATAATAGAATTAATGTTGGATCTTATTATGGGAGTGAGCATAGTGGCAAAGATTCCTCGTCATCTTTGCCACAAATAGAGGTGCAAGATAACCCATAGATCAATTTATAGTAAATTTATTTTTAATTATTATTATTTAAATTATTTTATTATAGTTCATACTCCTTTGATATCTTATCACATTGATGTTTGCATTAAACTTTTACTTTGTGTAATCTGTTACTTCTTACTAAATTAGAATATTAATGTCATTATTTAATATAATAATCAATTAGAATACTAATGTATTACTTCTTACCTACAATTTGACTTTACATTTTTTTTTTTTTGATTGTGAGGCTTATGCATCAAAACATCTTGACCTTGGGTAAGATGGTCCCAAGAGTTCGTTTTTATTGCTCGAAGAAGGGCTTAGAAGCAAACTCTCTGATAGTGGTGCAAGAAATTTGACTCATTCATGTTCAATCATTAGTATAATTGAACCACCTTTGAGCATTATGTTTTATTAAGAGATTCCATAATTATAATTTTATTATATTTTTATTCTATATCTATGACATAGTAATAAGTGGCAAGGATGCTAACAAGATTGACTAGTTGAAGAAGGAGCTTAGCAATAATTTTGCTATGAAGGATTTATGTCTGGTAAAGCAAATTCTTAGCATGAAGATTTATCATCATAAAAGAACGAGAAAATTATGGCCATCGTAGACGAGGTAAATGACGAATATACTTGAAAGGTTTAATGTGAACAAATCCAATCCTGTCGCCACTCCATTTAAAACCACATCAAGCTGGATTCCTATCAATGTCCTTCAAACAAGAAGGCATAAGGGAAGAAAGATCTTTCTCTTTTGCAATAGAAAATACAAGGTATATTATGGTGCGTATGAGGTTGAAAATTGCACAAGCAGTTGGTGCCATTAGTGCTACTTTGCAAAATTAATGGAAGAGCATGAGGTAGTGATTAAGTAGGTGTTTCACTATTTTCAAGACACATCGATGTTCAGTTTGTACTTTTGAAAGGCTAGATTGGTGCAAGAAGGATACATGAATGTAGATATGGCTGGAGACTTTAATTCAAGAAGTCTATACTCTATATCATGATGTTAGTGAACTTTTGGAGGGGGAGCTGTATCATGGCAACTCAAGTTGCAGAAACGTGTTGCGTTATCGACCATTGACGTGGAGTGTATTGCAATTATTAAAGGTTGAAGGTATTTCTGATGGATAAAGAGGTTCTTTGAAAATATGATTTAAAATGCGATTGTTGTACTAAATTGTAACAGTCAAAGTGTTATCCTCCTAGAAAAAAAAAATCAATTTCCACTAGAACTCCAAGTATATTGAGTTTAGATAATAGTGGATCTAGGATGTGCTTGAGAAGATCTTGAAGCTACAGAAAATCCATATGGATAAAAAATGATCTAGATATCATGACAAAGTCCTTAACAAAGTGCAAGCATGATGTGTCCAAAGAATGTTTGATCGAAGTTGTTAGTGAGTACATGTTATCAACATCTTAGTGAAGAACAATTTGCCTGTAATCCTTTATTTGCTAAGAAATTCAATAGGGAAATCAAAGTTTTAATCCCATTGCATTGTACATTGGAGCACTTTGGTTTGGAGTGGTCAATGACTTTTTCCCAATTGGGTTTTCCACTGAAAAATATCGTATTCTCTTATATTATTGTTTTGTTTTTCGTTTCTCTTCTCGTTTATCCAAAGATTTAAATAAGGTATTCCGCATTTACATCTTCTATTCTAATAGCATTGAAGGTTACAAGCTTAATATATCAAAGCTTATGAATAAAACTTAACTTGAGAAATTCATCCTAGCGGTGTCTCTCCATTATCATAATTCACAACTCAAAAGCACAAGCACAAGCCACTTGAAAGCAATTGGTTAAGTTACTGTGTAGATAACCCTTTAATATATACAAATAATTTAAAAGTATTAAGCGAGTCTTATAATGTCTTACAAAGTTTGAATACTCTTTCCAACTAAAGCGCATGCAGAACAAATTAGACAAATATTCAGCTCACTGAAGATGTATTTAGGAAAATAGTACAAGAAATGATAAGCTAGTACTATTTTTATGAGCTAAGTAGTTTTTTATGAGGAATTTAATAAACCTTGTCAAACATTAAAAAGTGTAAAAATATCATTAAAAGCATGGACAATTACTGATCAAAATCAACAAATCATGAATGCTGACGCAACCGGAGAAAAACAAGCCAAGGAATGAAACGAAATAAGGGAATTGCTACAGATTTCTTATAAGTAGAGAGAGGGTATCAGGCTCCAATAGTACCTTCCCATCTTCGGTAACAAATGTGTCAAAAATATACTTGGGATTCTCAGGATCCTTCCAGCACAAGACATCCTCAGACTGATCAGTTCCCAAAAAATGATAGCATAGCTGATGGTTAAGATTGATGTCAGTCTCTGTCCCTGCATCTACATCACCCCCTTCCCTGATGAACAACATCAACAAATTAAATACAGGTTCTGTGAGTTTCAAAACCTAAATTATAAATGAAAACACGAATCACGAATTCTACTTACTTTGGTGCTGGATATCTTCCATAGAAGAATCCATTCACATCATGAGTCCAACTAATGCTCGAGAACTTAACCTGCAAATATTAGAATCGAGTAGCATTTTCCACCCAATCAAAGCAAGGATTCAAACATAAAAATAAATAGTAAATAAAAATAAACGCCAATTCTCCTCTTACCCATGATATCGTATCAGGCTCAGGCATCTTGTCAGCGATCCGCATTACTTTGATGGTAACCCAATCGCTCCCACTCAAGCTAATCCCATAAGCCAAGTACTTTCCATCCCTGCTAATTGAAAAAGTGCTAAGAGCCACCGTCCCATCCTCGCTCAGTGCATTCGGATCGAGTAAAACCTCTGCTTCCGAATCCAAATCGCTCTGCAACCAAAATCCAAATCTTAAAAACCCTCACAGATAAGCTGGGCTGAAGACGGAATCAAATCATTTCTACAATACCTGAACATACAGAACGCTCTGCGCCTGAAGGCCGGAGTTGTGGAAATAGAAATACTTCCCACCCCGCTTGAAGGGAGTTTCGTACCGTGGGTGGTCGAACAACTTGGTAATTTGCTCGCGCAGCCGCTCCCTCTCCCCGCACTCCGCCAGAACCGAATCCGTAAGCGCCGCCTCCGCCTCCACGAACGCCTTCGTTTCCTCCGAATCTGGATTCTCCAGCCTTTGCTTACCAGCAACAAAAAAACATGACCAAAACCCTCTCATTCATGAAGGAAGAAGGAAGAGATCATTTGAATGACACGCACCAGCGATAGGGGTCGGAAACGATGACGCCGTGATAGTCGTCAACGACGGAATAGTCGCGGCGTGCCAGTGGGTAGTGCAGCGGCGAGAGAGGGTTGGAGAGGGAACCCATGTCGGCGGCGGACGAAACGATTAAGGAGGAGAAGGGAATCGGGATCGGGCGTTGTGAGGAGGAAGAAATGGGAAAACCGAGTCTTAGCACGTGTGCAAATCGTGAGAGGGCGTGGCGGGATTTAAGGAAGGGGAAACAGAGGAGGATGTCGCGCGCGTGACGGGCAGATGAGATCATGGCGCGCGCGGGGCACGGCGAAGCGGCCAGGCGGGCCGGCGGAGTGGTACGGGAAAGATTTTGCTCAATGCATATCAAAATTTTAATTTATTTTGAATTGTATATAATATAAAACTTAACTTAATTTTAATATATTATATTTATCTTAAATTTTATTTTAACCGAAATTTGTTCAAAATAGTATTCTTTCAAAATAAAAATAAAAAAGAGTCATTTCCTACATCATCAAATGATTAATTAGATCAGAAAATTTTATATCTCAATATTTTGATATAAATTATAATGATATATTGATATGTTGAATTTTAAAAAATATATATATATATATATTAAATAAATATAATAATTTCTAATAAATTTTAAAAAATAAATAATTGCAACTTCTTTAAATAAAATTAATAGGGCTACAAATTAATTGGGCCGGGCCAAGCTAAGCTTCGACTTGGTTGAGCTAGAGTTAATTTGCTAAGAGCATGTTCGAGTTCGGCTCAAAAAAATTCGAGCTTTTTTTATACCTTTTAAGCTTGAGCTTCTATAATAGCTTGAGCTCAACTCATGTTCATGTTCATCCTTAAGCCTTTTAACGAGCCTATATTCAAGCTCAGTTCAAGCCTACGAACGAGCCCCGCCCATCTTTCATATGCAGTCCCAATATTTTTCATTTTATAGAGCAAAATTAAGTTGTCAACTTGCATTGCATGGTGTGGGACTAAATAAAAGCAGAGGGCACAGAGCTAGAGAGGGACTGAGTTCGTGAGCGTCCAACCGAGCGAATTCGGTAGTTGGAGAGCAGATAGGGGTGTCAAAATCGGGTTACGGGTCAAGTTCTGGTCAAACCAACCGTTAACTCGCTACTGTTTGACACTACCCTAATCAGATATGTCTTTACAAACATATCAAGAAAAATGCAACTCGGACCCGACCCAACACAAAATGCTGCAACTTATGGAATTTGGCCGAAAAAACGACGTGCTAGCTACGACGAAGAGGCGGTGCCATTGGCTTTCAGGAGCGGCGGTGGGAGTCTGGAGTCGGGAGAGGGAGAGGCGACGGCGCCAGATTATGCCCGAGTTCAAATGGAGGCTAGAGGCAGAGGGGTCTTGTGAGGATTAGTTGTTGGCTACTAATGAGGAAGAGAGGGATCGGGCCATTGAAGACCTCGGGGTGCTTCTAAGGTGTGATAAGCTACGTATGAAACTTGTTCGGGCACGAGCGACGTAAGAGAGGAGCAGGAGCTAAGGCTGGCTTTTATGAGGTGTGTGAACTGCGAACGCAGTGAAGTATAGAGGCAAGTGGGTTAGCGCCTTAGCAAAAGATGGGTTAAAGTCAGTTCGGGTCAACTTCGGGCTAGCGGGTTGACCCAGACCCAACCCATTTTTTCAAACGGGTCAAAATTTTGGAACACGAACCCGACCCGTTTGTGAAATGGGTTGACCATAACCCATAATTTTTTAGTCAGATTTTTGAATCATGTCAAATATTGACACCCCTAGAGCAAGAGCTGAAACGGAGAGCGTATAGCGGGACCGGGCAATCAGGTTCATGAGCTAAAGAGCTGGAGCGAAGAGAGCTAGATAAAGAGAAGTTTTAATTGAATTACATCTTTTTCTTTTCCGTTTCTTTTCTTTTTGAGAGAGATAGAGAGTTTTTTTTAATAGATTTTTCTATCTATTACAATTATTATTGGATAAATACATAATAATAATTTTTTAATTAATTTTATATATACGAATTCAGGTTTTATTTGGAATACCTTATTATTATTTTTTTTTAGTATAAAAATTTCAAGTAAGTTAAAAAAAAATATTAAAAATTTATTTTAGAAAATAATAAGAAATTATAGATATGTTTAAGAGAATATATGTGGTCGTTAGTTACATGGAAAGGAGAGAGCGAGCTGCGGATGGAGTAATGATGTTGCCATTATGATATATGCTCTGTTGCCATTAGTGGTCGCTGGTCCAGCCTATATGAGTTGGCTTGCTGGTTGTAGTGGAATCCACAAGATTTTGTGATTTGAGATTGAAAGTATTTTGCTTATTTTACAATGCAAAATATATTTTTTTTCTTTGAAAAGGTGGGATTTTTCAATGTTCTGTTTCACATAGTAATTAAGATCTTGTTTGGCTAATTTTTTCTCTTCTTTAAAATTTCTGTGATGGGAAGAAGGGGTGTTGATAAATGTCCCATTCTGATCTGTTTGATAAAAGGATTGTATCCGGATTTAGAATTTTGATCCGTTATTAAACGAGTCAGGTTTGGATTGATTCACAAACCAACATTTGATAAAAAAAAAAGACTGATTTAATTTTTTTCTTTAAATGTATTTGTTTGTTGGTACGATCTTTTTTTTTTATCAAATAATATAAACTTTATCGTTGATAAATTATAAGAAAAAAACCAAAATGGGTTGCTAGCGACTCAATTTGGATTCATCTTTTTTACTTGGGTTAGGTTTAGATTGACTATATTCGAGTTGACTTAATTTCAGGTTGGACACGAATCCGACCCGTCATTCTCTTTTGGCACCCCCTAATGACAAGTTTATGCTAGGATGATTGCTAATAAAATAACTCTCAAATATATACTTAAATGCATAAGTTTCAAATTGATAATCTTATAATGAGAGCAGTAGCCCCCAATCACTATTTGCAATGTTGAGTTGCGATTCTATTGAGGTTTTAACATTGCCTCTCTCTCTCTTTTTTCTTTTTTTTTTTTTTTGTGTGGAGGTAGCCTTCATAAATATTTCTTTTAATAATTAATTAAATTACAGTGCTCAAACATCCTTTAGAAAAAATTATAATCTAAACAAACAAAATTCAAAATTTATTTTATCTCAATATGAGAAACTCTATGTAATGCTATAATATAATTTAAACATAAATTTTTTAGTTTGTATCTATCTAATAGTATACAATATCATAAAATCAAATAAACCGTTAGACCACCCAAATATAACTTATATGTCAAATTTTTTCTTATGAATTGAAAAGAATTAGAGTCTGTTTGAGATAACTTCTTAGCTACTTGGCTTTTTGATAACAACTATAATTTCATTTGATTATTACTTTTCTGTTGCTATCTCATTGTGTTTTAAAAATTTATATGATAAACTACTACTTATAATGAAAGCAGTTAAATTAATTTCTTCATAATAACTTCACAATCAACTTTATAAGAAGCTATAGCTATCTCAAACATATTCTAAATTAACAATTCATCACATCACATATACAAATTTTAAATTAAAGACCTCTTAATTAAAAGGTTAAACTTTCAACCAACAGATTAGAACAGTTGCATTCCCTACGGAAATAGTCATCCACTTTGCTCTATCAAAATTATAACTTTAAAGAATAATAGCATGCTTGAGTGCGGGTTCTATTCAATGAAAAGGTCTTCCAACAACAAAATCAACACGTCTATGCGTTAATTATCCATAATAAACAAAAAGAAGTGTCTTTTATTTTGCTTTCGATAATAAACAGTCAGCTGACTTTCTAAAAGACAAGCATTTCATTCAAAATAATTTCCCCATTTGTCACTTTCTTTGGCTTTTCTATAGCAGTAATAGACAAAATGTATGCCAAACTTATAAAATAACAAAAAAAAATTTATAAAAAGCTAATAAAGCTGTACCAAATGAAATCTAAATTCGGCAAGCCCCAATTGAAAGATAAGATTTTCGGAATTTTTTGCGGGTTGATTCTAATGAAACAAAACTAATCGTTCCAAGAAACTCCCATCATTTTTGCAGCGAAGCCATAACAATCAACAGCCTCATCAATCTACAATGAAACAAGATAAGATCATTCATAATAAAAAGGGCCACATGTAAAATCGATAGGCATAATAATGTAAAGCAGGTCAAATATACAAACCAATTTCTGGGTAGATCGACCAATTCCATGACCATCCTTGCGATCAATGCGAGCAATGATAGGATTCTTCTGTGGAGTATTCTCCAGACTCGTGCAGAGTATGTATTGCATGGTCTTCAGACATTAGAGGAAACAAAAATTTCATTATTTTTGGCTAAGAAACAAATTAAAATATGGCAGAAAAGGAAACGCGATTCAAAAGAATGAATACGTACGGCCAAAAATTTAAATGCGTGCAGTGACACCACACGATCATCATGGTCAGCTGTCAACAGCATGGTTGAAGGATATTGACTAGATGAATCAGAAGACTTCTCCCATGGTCTAATCACGTTATGAAGTGGTGAGTATCTGAAACACAGAATGTATTAGAAAATTAGACATAATGAGGAAGCTCAAAAACTTCCAACTTGCGAAAGCTTTGAGCAAAGTGAAGACTCATATTTAAGAAAATTTCTCAGTAATGGTTAAGAATGGGCTAATCATCAAAATGTAATTTGAATCACGCAAGAATTTAGCCAATCTATAAGCTAATTACCAAAATGTAAGTCGAATCATGTAAGTTTTTAGCCGATATAATTATTCAAGGCATTTAGGGTTATGTAGTTCTACAGAGATTGACACAAGTGAGGCCACAGAATATAATGCATAAGCAACAAAATACTTATAAATTAGTTTCATTTGGGCTGCATGTTTACCAAATTGCATTGGCAAAACACATCATCTTTTGTATGATATTTTTTCCAATAAAAACTAGTTATTTTTCTTGAATGATTATTTCCACAAAGTTCTATTATATTCAAATACCTCAATATGGTACTGGGGCAGTTGGCAGTCAATGCTATTTGAGTGATCTACGTTCATAAATATAACTAAAAATTTTCTCACTATGAAAAACATACATCACCTAAAGCTCATAGACCTTGCTCACGTTTTTGCTCACGTCCAAAAAATCTTTGAGAAGCATCAATTCTATAGGCTCGAATTCTCATTAGATTGTCTTAAATTTACATCGACTATCCTCGAGCTTAATTAGGTTCTACTCAGGCTAACAAATTCCACTCAAGCTTTAGCAAATTCATTCAAAATTGTTTGAAATAATTCAAGAATAGTTCAATCACAAGAACAAAGCACAATTCCATTCGATTTCAATATATTTGCTCAAACCTAAAATCAAGACGAGTTCAATATATTTGCTCAAGCCTAAAATCAATTTGAAACCTAAAATCAATTCGTTCAAATGATTGACCTAGTTTATCAAGTCTAACAAAAATCCATCGAGGCTAACATAATTATAAATTGCTTAAGCATCATATAAATTTATAAAGGCCTACTCTATTAATTCATCAATTAATCTGATTCGGTGCTATAAAGTGTCAGATTCCATTCAACTTTGGCTATGCTGAAGCCTTTAAATTGAGGATCCAACCTCACTCAAAAGAATCTAAACCAAGCTTAAGTGCACCTGGATGAATAAATGACTTTGTCCAATCAAGTAAACAGGTGTCATTAATAGCTAGAAGTTACACATGAAAGAAATTAACCTGAGCTTAGCCACCTTATTTTTACAGCAAGAGCCTATGATTATATATGTTTCAAGTAAATGAATAAAAATTTTTATTTATGAATTTATTTCAAACATCATAAATGGCGTTAGCTATATTCCTTTGCATATTTTGAATAGCCCTGATTTAAATTTCTGAATTAAAATCATTGACTCCTTATGATAGAGTCATCTATCTTGCATATATAAGACGTTGATTGATTTCTAGGATGTTAATTGGCTGTCCACTCAAGGCAGACATAAGTCCTGATTATACATCCTCTAGTGTGTCTTCTCTAATTCTTAATAAATTTTGAATCTATAATTTCTTCTAAAATAACGAATTAATTTTTAAACTTCTAAACTCAAATTTTTAATAAAATCTTCATACATTTAAAATATCTAATCCTCACTAAAGATAAAGAGAAGAGTTTATCCCCTTTGGATTAGAATAATCTAAGAATCCCACTACGCACCAACCCAAGAAGAGAATAAAATAGCATTCCTAATCGAGAGTATTCTTAAGTTAAGACCTAAGATATAATTAACCATAGGGGGTTGCGCCCGTGAGAAACCGACACCCACATCAAATAAACCTCATTTTAGTTGATGTACCGAATGGATAAAATCTCATGCTATTGAATTATCTATATTATTATCTATCGATATGTGCGATGAAAGATGTTATTTTCAATGAATAATCATATATATAATTCTATATGCTCTTACATTGGACTACTTGTGTAGAGTGTAAAGGTCTGTGATAATTTTGTTCTTTGAGATAGTGAGATCGTACCATTTGCATTCTAACCCCCGCTTGTAGTTTTCCTTTCGGAGACCCACACACCGTTTTTCATTCATAACCAACTTTGGGCCTCACTTTAAAGGGATATGAACCTTAACATACAACCATCCCAATCTACTCAAGATATTTGATAGGAAGCAACATATAGCAGCTAATCAAACTTCCTACACAATATGGCCTACCGACCATCGGTTGTCGGTAGACCATGTCCATTTAGTTGATCCATAATGATGGAATCATAAGATATTGATTGGATTAACCTTCCATCCCTTATTAAGCCCCAATACAAACTTATCTTCCAACCAATCCAAAGCACAATAATATCCTTAATCGGGTGTTCTCAAGGGCATAAGATATAAGTAATTATGGTGGGTTAAGCCTATGAAAAACTTTGACTTGTAAGAATTAAAATAAACCTCGATAAGCTTAATCAGTTATCCAAGAAAAACTCTAAGATTTTGTTTTAGTTTGTCTTTGAAACTAAAAGTTATGTTGCAATCCTTTTCTAAAACTCCAAAAGGGGGATGAAGAAAATGGATCACATCATGAACTTATGAGCATTTTTCATAGCCCACACTCCTTTAAAGAGAATCATGACTGAAAGCATAATAATCAATGTTCAATTATGACACAACTATGTGGGCTTGACATAACACTTAATTTGAAAAGAGAAAAAATGAAAGAAGCTTTACGTGTAGTCCATAATTTTGTGGTAGGGTCATGCATACAATAGAAGAAGGGAGTCAGCGATGGATGATAGAGATGGGTTTTCCCAAGCCAAAAATTAAAAAAAGAAGAAAGTTTGTTAGCTTGCCAACTTTCTAACAACTCAGAGAGTCATTCTCATAAGTTAATACAACAACAACAATAACAAGTTTTTATACCACTAGATGAGGTCATCTACATAAATAAATTTTCTCCATTATGTCCTAATAAAGGTCCATTTGGGACGACTACAACTTTTTATAAATTCGATTACAAAGCTGCTGTAGAGAAAATAACTTTTTTGAAAGCTGATGTAGAAAGCAACTTCCTAGCAAAGAAATTTATTGAAAACAAATGAAAAAATAGTGGCTAAATAAAAATTATGATTGCGATCTAAAAAGTAAAGCAGTAAGAAAGTTATCTCAAATGAAGTCTAACAGTCATTTTCTAGACAATCCAGAGAATCATTCTCATCAATTAGTAAAGCATGCAAATTTTCCAATTAGAAATCAACTGCTTTAACACCCATCAAAGCTGCAAAGTGCAAGCTATGTCCTTGGTTAAGAGGAGAAACTGGTGGCTCTAAAATGATCTGCTAATCAAATATTTATTTACGTACATACAAATTTGATGCACAGTATGAATGTGCAAGCACGGATACCAAATGAAAATAAGTTTATAGAATTGACAGAGAAAATGGATCATTATACTAATTATGTCATGTGTTGTTTATGTATCCGTAGAAACTACTAACAAATTTCATAATAGTCACAAAAAGGGATGCTTGATAACCAAAGAACGCCATTAAATACACGTGTTAGTACCAGAAAACTTCTCACACTCATTTAAAAGAAAAAATTCTTACTTAAAAAGCCATTGGAATTCATCCTTCTTATCTGAACAGCCATAATCAGATGTCCCTGCATGACCTGAATAATGGCAAGGCATTAACCACTAAGATTAGAAAACATGACGAATAAAAAAGGTACATAATAGTAATAAAAAAGAGAGACTAACCTATTGTGAACTTGTGGAACCGCAGCATGTCCATGAAACCAGCATGAACAATGGCACAGCCAAAAAGATCAGGCCGCTGCATAGCAAAATGTTCAAGTAAATTAAAATAGAATAGCATATTTTTTAGATGATAGAAGAGAAAACTCATTATTGACTAGAATCGTATGAATACAAAAAGAAATAACAGCACTACATGTTGAACCTGATTTATGCATGCAGCAATTAAAAGTGCACCATTGCTACCACCATCAATGCATAGCCTTCCGGAATGGGTATAGCCTTTTGAGATAAGAAATTCTGATGCAGCAATGAAGTCATCAAAGCAATTTT
>JADPUM010000022.1:0-18253 GCA_016618105.1 Dendrobium huoshanense | reverse complement strand
TTAATTTGGCATTTTTCATAGAAAATGGTAATTAATGAAGAAAAAGTCAAATCATTTGACGTTTTCTTTAGTTTGGCTTTTTTTTCATTGGAGAGAGAGAAAGATGGGAGGGAGAGAGAGAGAGAGAGAGAGAGAGAGAGAGAGAGAGAGAGAGAGAGAGAGAGAGGTGATGTGGGAGAGAGGAGGGGTGAGAGAGAGCTGATGGGGAGAGTTTTAAAAAATAATTATTATTTAAACAGTTAAAAATTATATATTTTTACTAATATTTGAAATATATTTTAACTAATGTTAAATGTTTAAATATTTAATTATTATTTAAAATAATAGTTAAAATGATTATTATTTAACCGACAAAATAATTGTTAACATAATGATTAATTAAATATTTCAAAAATATATTTTTTATTAATATTTAAAATATACTTTAACTATTGTTATATTTTAAATATTTAATTATAATTTAAAATTATACTTAAATTGATTATCATTTAACTGTCAAAATAATAGTTAAAATAATTATTAATTAAATATTTAAAATAGATTTTTACTAATATTTAAATATTTTAACGAATTGTTAAATATTTAGACATTTAATTATTATTTAAAATAATTAGTTAAAATATATTTTAAATATTTAATTAATAATTATTTTGATTATTGAATAATAATAATTTTAACCATTATTTTAAATAAGAATGAAATATTTAAACATTTAACTATAAGTTAAAATATATTTCAAATATTTGTAAAAATATATTTTAAATATTTAATTAATAAATTTTTTATCTATTTAAATAATAATTATTTTAATTAAACAGTTAAAAGTATTATTACTAAATAATCAATTATAATAGTTAATTTTTAAATAATAATTATCACTTCAATCTATTATTTTAAATATTTAATTAATAATTATCTTAACTACTCTTTCCCTCTCTTGTGTCTTTATCTCTCCCCTCTCTCTCTTTCCCTGGTCAACTCTATCCCGCCCCTCTCTCTCTCCAATGAAGAAAACGTCAAATGATTTGACTTTTTCTTCATTAATTAGTATTTTTATGGAAAACACGAAATTAATTGGAATTTATATAGAAAACGCCAAATAATTTGATGTTTTCTTAATTATTTAGCATTTTCTATAAAAAAATGCCAAATTATTTGATGTTTCTGCTCCTTAAATTATTTAATATTGACGCTTCTTTTGCTCTCTCTTTCCCCAGTGAACTCTCTCTCCCGCCCCTCTCTCCAATGAAGAAAACGTACAAATGATTTGACTTTTTCTTCATTAATTAGTATTTTGCAACAGTACTTGCAATTAAATTGCATGTTCATATTGATTGTTGTTTGTGGGTGAGATGTAGGAATTTTCTTTATCCACCACAAATCATTGCTCGTTCTTTTTTATTTAACTTTTCATTATTTTGTAAATTGCATATTTCGTTAAGTCTAGTTCCATGTGGTTCAATTTGCAAGTTTAGTTCCCTGTGAGCTGTTAAAGTTCTGTTCCATGTGGTCTGAATTTCGGTATTCTCCAAACGTTTCCTCTGTTTAAAAATTTTTTCAGAGTGTGGGCCTGCCCACCACTTCAAGAAAGATTTGTATGGTTGGTGTCAGGTGACACTGCGGCCATAGTTTTCAACCCCACCATGCTAAGAAATGCATGTATGATTCTTCGAGGTACTTGTGTTGAAGTTTGCAAATTTTGCCCATAGGTATAGAAGCATGTGCATGGGTTATCCCCGCCATGCTATGAAAAGTAGGTATAGGATTTACCCGCCTCGTCGCAAGAATCGCAACGAGCTCCCTCCACGCTAAGAAAAGCATATATATGTGATCGCTCGTTACGCCACAAGCGCAGAAAACGAGATTTTGGGGATTTTGAGTTTTTGAAGTCATTATACCTTCGCGAGAGATGCTTGGGGCTGTGTCGAGGCAATGGTGGCAACGACGGCGATGTCGGGGGAGGTATTCATTACAGTCTTCTTATACATACTTGTAGGCGAATTGTCACGTTCATTGCTTGTTCATAGGCAATTTGTCATACACAATTCACATTCCTTTGTATCGTGAGCAGATTGGTGTTTATTATAAGTCCTTGCAATTACTTGTAGGTAGCCTGCTATCATTATTATATATTTCCCATTTTTGTTCAATTCACCAAATTTCATTTTGCTCGTTTAATTAAGTTCAGTTCCATGTGGTTCATTCAAGTTATGTTCCCTATTCATTGTTCAAGTCTTGTTTGTTTTTCAGTCCGCATTTCGACAACCTCCCAGCATCTCTCTCGTTTAGAAAAAATTTGGGGAGCTAGGCCTTCCAATCATGATATGAAAAGCGTGTATCATAGGTGTCGGATGACACTGCGACTGTAGTTTTTCAATCCCACCACACTACAAAAAGCGTGTATGGGTCTTCGATGTACATGTGTTGAGGCTTGTGAATTTCCCAGTAGGCATAGAAGCATATACTTTGGTACTTAGGAGTGTCCTTGACACGCTAAGAAAAACATGTACAAGGCCTACCGCTTCGTCACAAGCCTCGCACCGAGCTCCCTCCCACCATGCTAAGAAAAACGTGTATAGGTGATCTGCTCATTGTGTTGCAAGTGTGAAAACAGGATTTGGGGAGTTTTGTGTTTGGTGGACATTATACCTTAGTGATGAACGACGATGGCGGTATCGAGGCGACGACGACAGCAGCACGAGGATCGAGGCACATAAATTTCTCTTTTCTTTTTTTTCTTTTCCTTTCTTTTTTTTATTCTCTTTTTCTTAGATGATGATGATGATGATGATGATAATACAATTAATAACAATAATTAATAATAATAATAATAATAATTAATGATAATGATGACAAAGGGAAGGGGAAAATGGGTTGATTTGGGTAGATGTGGCTATTGTAGGTTCGTGAGGACTTTGGCGAGGGGAATTAACTAGATGAAGGTTGTCTGGCTATGAGGCGGAAGAAAGGTCGGGTAGAGCAAGAGAAGGATTTGCGACTTTAATATGGGATGAGCTTGTGTGGATTGGAGGTAGCAGGTAGGAGATTGGAGTTCGATAGCGAAGCAAACCCTATTTGGCGTCGGGTATCAGCACAGGGGATAGCTACGATTGTGTGTGGGATTAGATCAGGGAGCTAAAGGAGGTCGATCAACTAGTTGTGGGCGCCGGATCGGACAACTGGTTCGATAGGGTTGGCGTGTTAGTGTGAGATCATGAGGAAGGTGACGGGCTGGGTCGGTTTGGTTAAGCTAAATTTATGCACAATAATGACATACTTTTAGGGATGCCGTGATGAGAGGAATCTAATTGTACTGTTAAAACAAAAAATATATATACTAATTTAAGTCAAAAATAAGATGTACTCTCTTGAGTTAACAACAACTAGCGACATTAGATTACTTTTTTAGGATCACAATATTTGTCGAACCCTATCATCAATAAAGGCTGGTTGAGCGTGCAAAAGTGGGTCATCTGTTACAGATGACTATGTTCGATATTAAATACTAAAATATATTAAATTTAACAAATTTATATTTTAAAATTTACTTAACTTTTAATTAATTTACATTTAAAGCATAATAAAATTTAAATTATTTACTAAAATAAATTTATATGATATATATATATATATATATATATATATATATATATATATATATATATATATATATATATATATATATATATATATATATATATATATATATAATTATTGATATTATTTGATTTATTAAAACTTATGAAACTTTTAATTTTTTCTAATATAACAAAAAATTATAAATTTTAAAAATTAAAAATTAATAGAAAAATTATATAAACTTTTTTTATATTAGAAACAAATTATAAGCTTTTATAAGTTATTTTTTGTATTGCTTTAAAATTTTGTGTATGTTACTTTATTATTTAAATTGATTTTTTACTTGTTCATCATATATTTTAGGCTAATTTTTAAAAAGGAGTGTACATAACATTTAATCAAGCCTGCAGCAGCAGGAGCAGTTTTACTATTTATTAATTAGTGATTATGATCACAATTTAGATTTATTATGGATTAAAATGGTTTTTATTTTATTAGAAATATTAGTGCTTGGATGGACTTACTATAGATTAAATAGACGTAACTAGGCTGTTCAATTATGACTTTTTTTTTTCGCCAAATATTTTCATTTACTTTGCTTAGTCCGGTATATATATATATATATAAGCATTTTGAAAAATAAATCAAATCTAATTTAGCGTTGGTTTTTCATTAACCATTCATGTGATCTAACTGAGATCAAAGTTCAAGACTAAGCACATGAAAATTGAACAGGAGGGTGATGGACAAAACAAAGAACGGAAAGAACTGAATTGTTCAGGTGGATTCAGTTCCTTAAAACTTCACAAATGGATTAGGACTTTACATATAAATTTTTATTCGTGAGAAGTGGGAGTTCAACATTTGCGTAACTTCCTGCGTTGTTTTATATATGTATATATGCATCAACATCCTGCGGTTGAAGGGATCCAGCATTTATATAAAGGCAACCATCGATTATAGATGGACGAAACTACTGTTAATCCTTAATATGATATGGATCATCTTCATTTCCCAAGTTAGAAATAAACTTTTAATGACTTGATGCATTCCCTGATACATCAATGTTAAATTTTTTATTTATATACAATTCATGTTAGATGTTAAATTGAGTAGAAGTACTTAAAATTGGAATTCCCCTACAGAAGTTTTTTTGCTTCTTAGTCAGTTTTTGATGAACTTCATTTTCTTACACTGGATATTTAACTTGAGGCGACGTATTTATTGGTGGATGATCAATTATTTATTGATTTTATTTCTATCAAATTGATGGAGGAAGCGGAATACCTTACAAGTACTTAAAAATTGGAAGTCAGCTGAAGGTCAAACGCCAAACTTTTTATCCATCAGAGAAGTGCTATCCCTTGGGAACACATGTAAAGTAGTTTTCCATGCCTTCGTCGGTGAAATTTTTTTGTCATCATGTTGGAGATACGATGAAGCTAAAGAACATTTATCTTTGAGAAAGTCTTTACTCGAGATGGATAATAAGACCAGGATCACGGAAGATCTTATCTGTGTGGGTTGTACGAAATGTGGCTTTCCGCTGGATTCTAGGTGTGTTGTAGAATTTAAATTTTTAGCTTCTTATTTTATTAAGAAAAATTTTCTCTTGTTTGATTAATCTTCTCTTGGAAAAAAAAAAAAAACAGGTTTCCACTTTATTGCAGCAATAATTCCAATTATGTTCATGATATTGGTCAGATATACAGACCATTCCTGGTGAGCAACTTTGAAACCTAAATTATAATTGGTGCATGATTCAGTTACTGGTGGGAGTAATTTCTCATTCGTTCCTTCCATTGCTTAAGTGCTATGGATTTTCTGCATTATCATTTTTTTCCTGCTAAGTTTTTATATAATTTTTTGATAGGCATGTATGGACAAATAACTTCTTGAACCAAAATAATGTAAATAATGTAAATGTAAGTTGTGATAAATTAGCATATTGATGTTCCTTTTAAAGTATTGGTCTTAAAAAATTATCTGAATGATTGATGTTTCCTAAATATCTCCATCATAATTTTTTTTATGAATTTGTATGATCATCCATCTTAGGAACAATATCAATAGACAAGTCATCAAAAGATGCATTTTTCACATTGTCCATTTATTTCATCAACTACATTAGGTATGATTGGTTTATCTTTACATTCAGCCATATACTCAATTCTTATAAAAGTTCATATTTAAATTTGATCCTATGCCCAATTTAATTTTAGTTTCAAAATTTTGACTCTTGCTCAAGTATAGATCATATTATCTATTATAGGTGCATGTTTCGATTTAACATCATCAGGTATAAATTCATATTTATATTGCAAATTATCTTTTGCATCTAAAATATCCTCAAGAGAATCATAAACTATTATGTTATCAATTGAATCTTCTATCATGTATAATTCTTGGGTTGGTGTGTATGCAGCAGACTTGTGAGGAGATGTCATTTTTTCTTTAGAATATCGGTTACAAGTGTGGTAGTCCAATTAGATTGATTCTAATGCTCTTTAATATCCAAAGATATATATAAAATATAATGCAATATTTTTGGTGAATTGTAAATTTTTTTCATCTTCTATTTCTCAGGTGAGATTTATAGTGAAGCAAATTATAGTAACAAGATGATTTAAAAACATAATGTTTATATCCAAAACCCTGTTTAATACTTAGACATAATATATTTATCATGTTTTCAAATTCTTAAGTTGATCATTTTATATTCGCCAATAAAAAATAATTATAGAGTATAAGGTTAATGATGAAAATTGATAGGGTATCGCTGCAACGGATGACTCATGTTAGCTCTGAGAAGTTGGGGAGGGAGGAAGTACGAAAGGAAAGAAGAGGAATTTGGCGCACAACTTAGGAGGAGAGTGAAGCCATGAAAAATATATCTTCATTCTAAATCATTCTGATAACTATTGTAATGCTCTTGAATATTTATTTATAATCAAAGATCCTAGAACATTAGACAAAAATAATCTAGGTTATTCTTTAGCGTCACATGACAGTTATTTACCTTGATAATTGCAAATTGAAATAATAAATTGAACCACTAAAAAAATAAGAATAAGATACACAATGTTAAAAATAATGTACCCAATGCTTGGAGCTCCTGTCAGCTCAATGTATGGGGAAGGGTTGACATACACATCCTACCCCCATTTACATAGAGGTTGTTTCTATGATTAAACCAGCGATATTCTAAGTACAATAAGGCAATTTAACAGCTGCTCTAGGTTCGTACACAATGATAATGATGCACAAATGTTTTGTTAGATATCCATCGAGAATGATCCTCATTATGATTAATTACATCAATACTGGATTAAATTTGAATTTGGTTGATGAATTAATATCTAGTATGTGATTGATAAAGCATGCTAATATTGAATATTAATCTATATGTCTGCAATTAGCAACCTATTTCACACTCTTCTATCTTTACAGCATCTTATTTCTTCTTTAATTATGAGCAGATTCCATAATATTTAGGTAATCCCTTTGATATAAAAAATTATCAGGTGAGCTAAACGTAAATAGGAGTAGGTATGTATGAGTGTATTTTCTTAAGCCTGCAGAATATTTATAAATGTTCAGTACAAAACAATACATAGCAAACTACGCATCTCTTAATAATTGCTTCTTCAGTCCATTGATTTCAAACATTTTGTGACCAACAATTTCATCTTATGATTTGGACCTAATGCTATGTCATTTTGCAGTTGCATGTGTGGGACTATACTGGCTTCATACCTCTGCTAGTTAAGAACAGAGCTGCAACAATCTTATTTGGAAATATTACAGCAGAAATGGTGTACAAATGCTACAATCAGAAAAGCATGAATCATACCTCTAATACTTCGGCCTTAACTGGTTTCGCCGGTGATGAAAGCCGAAGATCTGGAAGCAATTCAAAAGCTGGGAATGGTGGCAGAAATAAACCCAATTTCTATCATATCTGGTTTGTTTTATTAGAAGTTTTACTGAAGCAGCAAGAGAGCCCATTTCAGTTTGAAGTTAATGTTGACAAGGAGAAGGACATTGAGAATGGAAGATTTGAATTGAATTTGCTAAAAATGCCTTGTTATACAAGTGAGAGATCTTTCATCAAGTAAAAATATTAGTAAATGAGAGACCTTGTCAAGATTTTGCTACTGGGGATATCTTTGTGTTGCAGTTAAAAACATGGGAAGAGCATCTTTCAAGATTGATAATGTTTGTCAACCTGTGAAATAAAATCCTGAGTGAGTGATTCTTGAATTTGATTTATATCTATTGATTTATGGTTTCTTCTAGATAAAGGGTATAATCTAGTGAATGTTATGGTGATAGGAAGTACTTGAGTTCTCAAGTATTCCTAACCAAACCAGTGAAAACACAGCAGCAAACTGCTGTCCACAGCAGAAAACAGCAGGAAAAAACAGGGAAATCTGAGAGAAAACGCAAGAAACGACTTGTATTTCACTTGCAATAAAAGCAAAACAAAGAAAGATACACCGTTCTTCGATTCGAGAGGAAGAACAACTCTCCACAAGTCTCTAGCAAACCCTAGAGCCCAAAAACACCAAGAGATCTCAAACTTCTCATTCAAATTCAAGATGCCTCTAATTCCCCCCCCCCCCCCCCCCCCCCCCCAAATCTTCTAATTATACAAATTCCTCATAAAGGACAATAATGGACTTCCTAAAACAGCCCCTCATTCAAAAATCTTCCTCCCAAATTCAATTTGAGCCAATGTGGGGTCCACAGGGAAGTTCCGCCCCTTTTTTGTTTTCCGCCTGGCATAGTATCGGACCGGTCCAGTGGGGACCGGTCCAGTCGTAACATTACTCCCCTTCCAAAGATTCATCTTGTCCTCAAGGTGAAAGTCTGGAAACTGCTGCTTCACCATCTCATAGGGCTCCCAGGTAGCCTCGTAGTCGGGAAGATCTTTCCATTTGATTAACACTTCCTTGGTTCTTGTTTTATTAACTCTTACTTTTTCCAGCTCCATGGGTTCCATTATCACCTCCAAGTCTTCTGTCAATACTGGTAGCTCGGGACTGGCTACATGCTCCCCAAGCGCTCTCCTCAATTGTGACACATGGAACACCGGGTGTATGGTGGCGGACGGTGGTAACTTCAGACGATACGCTATCGCTCCAATCCTCCCAGTGACCTCATAGGGACCAAAATACCTCGGGGCCAATTTCTCATTTCTCATGTTTGCCACTGATCTCTGCCTGTAGGGTCTTAGCTTCAGAAATACATTCTCTCCCACTTCAAATTGTATGTCTCTCCTGTGTGTATCTGCTCGCTTCTTCATGATTTGTTGTGCCCTTTCCAATTGCTTCTTTAACTCCTCCAGCACCTGATCTCTTTCTTCTAAGTACTGCTCAACTGAAAAGATCGGTGTGTTTCCCTTTTCATAATGCACTAAAGTTGGGGGGTCTCTTCCATAAAGTACCTTAAAAGGGGTCATTTGGGATGATGAGTGATACGACGTATTATACCAGTATTCTGCCCAAGGTAACCATTTGGCCAACTTGCGTGGTGTTTCAGAAGCGAAGCACCTCAAATAGGTTTCCAATCTCTGATTTACCACCTCTGTCTGTCCGTCTGTCTGTGGATGATAGGCGGTACTCCTTTTGAGAGCAGTGCCCTACATTCGAAAAAGTTCCTTCCAGAATTGACTGAGGAAAACTTTGTCTCTATCTGACACAATTGAAGCAGGGAATCCATGTAATCGCACCACTTCTCTAATAAATGTTGCTGCCACTGATACCGCGGTGTACGGGTGTCGCAGGAGGACGAAATGGGCATACTTACTGAGTCGGTCCACCACTACCAAAATGACCGTGAATCCCTCTGAGCGAGGTAGGCCGTCAATGAAGTCCATGGACACTTCCTCCCAAACTTTGTTTGGAAGTTCCAAGGGTTGGAGTAGCCCTCCTGGTGCCATCGTCATATATTTATTTCTTTGGCACACCTCACACCTTGCCACCAGCTCTTCCACATCTTTATGCATGCCCTTCCAATAGAGCTCCGCTGCTAGCCTCCTATATATCTTCTGGACTCCTGAATGGCCTCCAATTGCACTGCCATGGAACTCCTGCAACAGGTGGGGGATATGTACGGAAGTTTGTTGCATCACGAACCTCCCTTGATACAATAATCTCTCCCCCTCAATGCAGTAGCCCGGATGGCTACTCTTGTCTTTCTGTAGGTCCTCCCTGATCTTCCCCAATTCTTCATCTAACTTGCTTTCTTCCTTGATGGCTCTCCAGTCAACCATCAATGGTACTGACAGAGCTAGCTCCTGGAGTTCCCCCACACATCTGGATAGAGCGTCGGCTGCCTTGTTCTCCAACCCCGGCTTGTATTGGATCTCGAAATCATAACCTAATAGTTTAGATAACCACCTCTGATGCTCCTCAGTCACCATCCTTTGTTCTAACAGGTATTTCAAACTTCTCTGATCAGTTCTTACAATGAAATGTCTTCCCAAAAGGTACGGCCGCCATTTCTGTATAGCCAATACGATGGCCATTAGCTCCCTCTCATATACCGACTTCAATCTGGCCCTGGCTGACAGTACTTGACTGAAGTAGGCTATTGGCTGGTGGTTCTGCATCAACACTGCCCCCAGCCCATACCCGGAAGCATCTGTCTCCACCACAAAGACTTGGTTAAAATCAGGAAGTGCTAACAATGGAACTGTAGTCATGGCTACCTTCAATTTCTCAAATGCCTGCGTTGCTGCTTCACCCCAAGAAAAACCATCCTTCTTCAGTTGCTCCGTCAATGGTCATGCGATAGCACTATATCCCTTCACAAATTTCCTATAGTATCCAGTCAACCCTAAGAACCCCCTTAACTCCTTTAGGTTTCTAGGCATTGGCCACTTCTGCATTGCTTCTATTTTATTCTGATCCGCTGCTACTCTTTCTTGGGATACCAGGTGTCCCAAGTACTCCACACTGGCCTGGGCAAAGCTGCATTTCTTCATATTGGCTTGTAACTGATGTTCCTGCAATACTCCCAAAATCACCTTCAAGTGTTCTAAGTGTTCCCCCTCAGTTTTGCTGTACACCAATATGTCATCAAAGAATACAAGTACGAACTTCCTGAGGTACTGCCTGAAGACCATGTTCATCAGAGACTGAAATGTTGCAGGAGCGTTAGTCAAACCAAAGGGCATTACCAGAAATTCATAATGCCCTTCATGTGTCTTGAAGGCGGTCTTGGGAACATCCGCCTCCTTCATTCTGATCTGGTGGTATCCAGATTTTAAGTCTAGCTTGGAAAACACCACGGCCCCAAATAGTTCATCCAGTAGTTCATCAATCACTGGGATTGGGAACTTGTCTGGTACAGTGCCTTTATTCAGAGCCCTGTAATCCACACAGAATCTCCAACTCCCATCCTTCTTCTTGACCAGGAGGACTGGACTAGAAAAAGGGCTTACACTTGGTCTTATGATCCCTGCCTCCAACATCTCCCGTATCAGCCTCTCTATCTCATCTTTTTGGATCTGGGGGTAGCGGTAAGGGCGAACGATGATCGGTGTCTCCCCTTCCTTCAAAGTAATGGCGTGCTCCAGCTCCCTCTGAGGTGGCAAACCCTGTGGAGGTTGAAAAACCTCCCTGAACTTCTGTATGACCGGTTGCACTTCAAGAGGTATGTCTCCCTCTTCCCCTACACTGACTTTCTCCAATCGTTGCAGCTCCACCAAGTATCCACCCCCAACCTCCTGAATGGTTCGGATCATGGACTTGAGAGACACCCCCGTCCTAGACAGGCCGACATCTCCCTGTATCACCATTCTCCTTCCCCCCACTACTAGTTCCATCCTCAGTTCCCCCCAGTTCACCTTGGTCTCTCCCAAAGTCTGCAGACACTTCATTCCCAAAATCACATCAGTACTCCCCAATTTTAAAAGAAGAAAATCCTCCTTCACCTCTATTCCCTGGATGGTAATCACCTCTCCCTTACAAACTCCTCTACCCATTTCTACCTTCCCTGTGCCCATCATCACGCCATAGCCTCCTGTATCCACTAATTTCATTCCAAGCAACTCCACCAGCTGGGTGGAAATGAAATTGTGGGTTGCCCCACTATTTATCAGAATCACCACCTCGTGCTCAGCTATCACCCCTTTCACTTTCATAGTGTGACTCGAAGTGAATCCCACTACGGAGTTCTGAGAGACTTCTACCACATCCAGGTGCAACTTCTCCTCTTCCTCCACTTCGGACCTGCTCCCACCTACCTCTTCGTCTTCCTCGTCTTCGCAAACAAGGAGAACCTGAAGAGTCCAGTCCTTGCACTTATGTCCCGGCATGTACTTTTCGTCACATCTAAAGCACAATCCCTTGGCCATTTTCTCCTGCATCTCCTTATCAGTAAGCTTTTTAAAATTTCCCCCAAGCCCTCCTCCTCCAGATCTCTCCTTTGGTACTTCTCGTGTACCCCCCGGTGCAGCTCCCTGGGAAGCTAAAAACGTGGTCGTCATCCTGTGGGATCCCCCAGAGCTGCTGCCTCAAGTCCCCCTCTCCAGATGCTTCTGGTCCTCGACCAACTGTGCCAACTCCATGGCCTCCCCCAGGTCGTGTGGTCTCATCACTCTAACGGCTGCTCTGATTTCTGGTCTGAGCCCCTTCATGAAGTTCCCCTCAAGCACGGTATCAGAAAGACGATCCAACCTGCTAGCTAGGTACTCAAACCGGTCCCGGAACTCTGCTACTGTCCCTTCCTGTGTCAGCGCAAAGAACTGCTCATAGAAATCCCCTCCGCTGCTGGTTCGGAAACGCTCTAGCAGGCAATCCTTGAACTCCCTCCAGCTTCGAATAGGTCGCCTCATGTCCCGCCACTGGTACCATGCCAGTGCATTTCCTTCCAAACACAGTCCTGCCGCTGTCAGTTTCTCCTCCTCTGTCAATCCGTTGACTGCAAAATACCGTTCCACCTTGTAGATCCAGCCATGGCCATCTTCCCCCTCAAAGATGGGCATCTTCAACTTCCTCACCTTCGGATCCCTTCCGTTACCCCGGTACTCTCCATAACCTCCCATTCCTCGAAGATGAGGTGCTCCCCAAGTGTCCCGGTCCTCCCTCCGACGTTGGTATCCGAGTCCGTCGTCATATTCCCCTCTTCCCCTTTCGAAATCAGCACCTCGACGCTGAAATTCAGCACCTCGACGCTGATATTCTTCTCCTCTATTGCCAAAATCTGCACTTCTCTCATATTCCCCCCTCCTGCCTTCAAAATCAACACCTTGACGCTGAAAATCAGCACCTCGACGTTGATTTCCCATGCTCATATCCTCTCTAGAAAGTGGCTCTAGAGGTGGCATGTCGTCGTCTCCCTCAAGGATCTCTACATCCTGATTCCTCCTTCCCCCACGCGGGTTCAGATTCCTCCTACGCCGTGATCTCCGGTAGCCTCCCTTGCTTCCGACGTCGTCGGATTAGTCTTCATCTCAAATAATTTCTTCATCATTTCTTCCATGGCCGTGAATTTTCCCTCCAACCTTTCGTTGTTGGTGGTGATTTGATTTTGAAAATCAAAAAATCTTTCCTCCAAATCGGTTTTTAATTGACTGACTTCGCCTTCCAACACATCCACCTTCTTTCCGGTCATTGTTCTTCTAACGGATCCACAGAAATCTTCTTCCGGAGACGAGGAACTTGCTGAAATTTCAGAATTTCAGCTGCCGGTGGCCCCGAATCGCTGCTCTGATACCAATTTGATAGGAAGTACTTGAGTTCTCAAGTATTCCTAACCAAACCAATGAAAACACACCAGCAAACTGCTGTCCACAGCAGAAAACAGCAGGAAAAAACAGGGAAATCTGAGAGAAAACGCAAGAAACGACTTGTATTTCACTTGCAATAAAAGCAAAACAAAGAAAGATACACCGTTCTTCGATTCGAGAGGAAGAACAACTCTCCACAAGTCTCTAGCAAACCCTAAAGTCCAAAAACACCAAGAGATCTCAAACTTCTCATTCAAATTCAAGATGCCTCTAATTCCACACACCCCCACCCCCCCCCCCCCCCCCCCCAAATCTCCTAATTATACAAATTCCTCATAAAGGACAATAATGGACTTCCTAAAACAGCCCCTCATTCAAAAATCTCCCTCCCAAATTCAATTTGAGCCAACGTGGGGTCCACAGGGAAGTTCCGCCCCTTTTTTGCTTTCCGCCTGGCATAGTATCGGACCGGTCCAGTCGTAACATATGGCTTTGTAGATCTTTATTTTTAATTAAAACCAATTGTACGAGACCTTAGAGGACATGGATAAACAGAACCAATCTAGCCAATACAGTGTATGGGATGAGTGCAAGGGGTTATTGAGCAGGTGAGTCGAGCTCATGCAATAGCAAGGGGTTTGATCTTGAATTGAGGGGTGAGGAAGACAAAATTAGGGTTTTCTATGAATTTTTTTCTTCATTGCATAGGTGAAACTCCTATTTTTATAATCCTTAAAGAGTTAGCTTATAATTGAGATTGAGTTATGTTGTGAAAGAAAAACTTTCATCATGTTTATCCTAAAGATTTATACATGTTTCTTATTGATTGAAAGGTATAAATGTAGACATTTGGAGGCTTAGATTTTGGTCTAGAGACTCAAGAGAGCTCTATGGCTTGAAGAATCTCGAAGCTCCACCTCAGACCTATTGCTGGTGAAGTCGTGCAACCAAGCCACAATTGTTGGATCTTTGCCCGACCATCGTCAACGAACTTCTGTTTGGCAACCATCATCGGACCTCCATCTGACTTTTATTATTGATCAACTACGATCCCTTCGACCTCCGTCGTCAGTTAATTACAGTAACACTGACCACCGTTGTCCGCCGACTACGGTCCCTTCGACATTCGTTGCATGTTGATTACATAGACCATAGTCTCCTGCCGATTATGGTACCTCTAATCACCATCATCTGTCGAATACGGTTTCTCTGACCACCATCATCCGCCAACTGCCGTCCTGCTAACCTCTATCTCTTGCCGACTAGGGTCCCTCGAACCTATGTAGCTTGTTGACTATGGTCACTTCGACCTCCGTCACCTGCTAACTATGATCCTTTTCAACAATTGTCACCCATTGATTATGGTCCCTGCGACCTATGTCACCCGTCAACTACGGTCCCTCCAATCTCCATTGCTCGACTATGATTCCTCCGACCTCTGTCACCAAATAACATTCCATTCGATCTAAATCGCTCGACTACGATCCCTCTGACCTTCATCGCTTGACTATGGTCCCTCTGGCCACCGTTGCCTACCAATTATGGTTCCTCTGACTACTGTTGCCCGACTATAATCCTACCGACAAAATGAATAAGCCAACGTCCTATTGAGAACAACTCTCATGTCATTAGATACCTCCAACTCTAAACAAGTAATGCACAACTATGACCCTTCCAACCTCTGTATGACTATGTGCTGTGATCTATACGATGTATATTGAGCCAACGCCTTCCTTCAAGGAAGGGCATCATTTGTAATCAACAACAAAAACTAGTGGATTTATTTCAACTGGGCAATGACCCGTGGTTTTTCCCCATTTAAGGATTTTTCACGTAAAAATTATAATCGCTCTAATGACTCTTGCACCCCTCTCTCTTATCTATATGTTTGATGGATCTTTGTACAAAGGTTGGATGCTAAACTCTATATTTATTAGCAGCAACAAATTTTCTGGCATACAACAAACATCATGATTGATATATTATATGAGAAGTGCTGCGTTATTATGAAGTGCTATGGCTCTGACCTTGATTCTGTTAGGGCATTAAATTAAATGATAATTTTCTAAGGCTCCAATGCTGCAAAGTCTTGATCTGATATCATGGTGTTCTAGATAATGTAGCTTTAAAAGCTTGAGCATTATAGTGCTAGTTCAATCCATTTAAATTATTCTCAATTTTTTAAGATATTATTGCACAAGATCAACTAAAAATATCATTTTCATTGGAATTTAAGATACTAAAATAGTACATTATTCTCACTTAACACATTTCGTAATTGACACAATGTATCACCATAGATTTTAAAATTTATACATATCAACAGGGGGCACCCCACCATAACGTATAATATGAGCTAGCACCTCAGCGTTGATAAATGTGCTCCACTGTGGTGCTAGGCTGACCTGACGTAACTGTTAACTAATTTGATGTGACACTTGACTAATATGGCATGATGCTTCTTTTTGCTAACCGCTCCTTTGTGTAACATAAAAAGTGAAGCATTGTGGTACTTGCTTACAACATCTGCATTGTAGTGCATTCGAGGTTAACACTTCGATATTGAATTATTTGCAAATTTTCCTAAGACTTCGATGGTGCAATGTTTACTTAAGGTGATATGGTGCTTAGTAGCATTACGACATTGACCTTTGTTCTGCCAGACAATAAATCAAAAAAAAAAAATATTGAGGCTCTGGTGTTGCAGTATTTTATTTTGTTGTTGGGGCATTTGTGGGTCTCCGAAAGGATTCCGCTCGCGTGGTTCGAATGCAAAGGATACGATCACACTATCCCGTAGGACAAAACGGTCGTAGGCCTTTACATCCGGCACAAGCAGGCCGATGGAAGAGCAGATGGAGTTATAGATACGATTAGCCATGGAGGATAGTGGGTTTTCACCTACGCACCTCGATGGATAATAATATCTATAATCCAAAAGTTCACGAGATTTCCCCTATTCGATACATCAGCATCGAATAGGGTTTATTTGATTGTGGGGATCGGTTTCCTACGGGCGCAAGCCCCCGTAGTTAATTATATCTTAGACCTCGGTCTAAGAAAACTCTCGATTAAGGATGTTAGATTATCTTCTCAATTGGGTTTAGTGCAAAGGTGAATTCTAGGCTTTCCTAATCAAAGGGGAATGTCCCAACTTGGCTCGATCAGTCATACAGGGTTCAGTCAACATCCGGCCGGCTAAGAGAAGTGAAAAACTGGAGAAAAGAAAGAGGGACAACGTACTCAGACATGCACGAGAGAAAGAGGGAGGTGGCGTCATCTGTGTGACGCGGATGGGTAGGATTTATAGCCTCTGAAATAGTAGAGGACTAACCCACCAATAAGGTGTGTAGGGGACACTCGTATCCCTCACCTTTAGACCCTAAATCTATAAAAGATGTAGTGTTGTACACACAACACTAACATCTACGACCTAGCTATTGCAGTCCTGGACTTATTCCTTGCCTGACAAAGGAAGCCAGCTAAAACCTCCTAATCGTGTAAAATCCATGATATCCAGTCTGTATGAAGAAGGGTAGGTAGTTTAGACACTGAATTTGGGATCGACAAACTAGAGAAATCCCTAATTGATCCCACACTTATGAGTGGTATAATGTTCCTAAAACTAATGCAATTAAATCTTAATTTTAATTAGTTACTAATGCAATTATGCTGGTTAAAGTCTCCAATCAATGATGTATGAAATTTTAAAAAGGCTTATAGAAAAATAGTTTTGAATGACTAAACTTCCCCAGGTCCGGCACTTCATCCTCATAGGCCAGATTATCCGGACTCTACCCTCAGGCGGGGAAATTTGTCTAAAAGGTGAGAGAATGCATGTATGCCACCCCGGACGATTCCGGCTATTTCCTAGAATCGTTATGGTTTCTATGTGAATTAAATCTTAAAATTTTTATATAATAATTACGAGTATAAAAATTTTATCCCTAAAGAGCCTAACGGTCAGACACAAGCACATGCAAGAAAGAAACCTATGAAAAGCATGCTGGTTCTACTGCGCAAACAAAGTAAGTAAATCACAACACAGAAACAAATCCCACGAAAAAGAGTGTCCATGGCAAGTGCCATACAATATTACATCACATAGTACAGAAAAGTAAAGGTGGCCGGGCTCCACCGACAACACCACGGGAACGACGCAAATCTTAAATAAGGCATTTTTATCTTCACTCTTCTTCTTCACTTCCTTGATTCGTCTTTGGATCATCTTCGTTCTTCCTTCTGGCTCCTCGTGTGACTCCTCCAAAGGACACCCAAATGAAAAAGGAAACCCCCTGTAGGGATTTACTTTTCCCTTTGGACTCCTCGTAGTGAGTGCTCCAAAAGGATATCCAAATGAAAAAGGAAACCCTCTGTAAGGGTTTACTTTTCCCTTTGGACTCCTATCTCTTTAAAAATGCCTTATTAGATCTTCACAAAATTTACTATCAAATACATTTCAACAGAAAGAAAGAAAAATCTAGACTCTCCTGCAGGGGTTATCCTAAGCAGTTATAATAAAAATTTCACCCAAGCAGTTATATATATAAATTAAAATGCGCACATCAATTACTTGGCCGTGCTCTGATTATTGGGGGGCTAAGCAGCTGAAGCAGGTACCTAAAGCAGTTATAAATAATTATTAATTTTTAGCCCCCTTTAGCAGCATTATATGAGCACGGCCACCTGCAGGAAAACAACATTAGTATGAAAGAGCGTGCCTAACCTATGGTATTCTAACGTCACAACCACAGTGCAGAAAAGAAAAGCTAAAAGAAAGCAGTACAAAAATCACATCACAGAAAGGCTACAACAGGTAGCAAAAACAAACAGCACACGGTCACATGCAGAGCGTCACAACACAGCACAGAAAAGTAAAGCAGAACAAAAGCCTAACTAAAGCTACTGGTCGTGTCCTAGCAAACTCATCTAAGT
>JADPUM010000316.1:7500-38160 GCA_016618105.1 Dendrobium huoshanense | reverse complement strand
CCAGATGATGAAGATTCAGACCCAAGCGTAGCATCACAAATGAAACAAGTAAAGTTGGGAGACGATTCCGAGTCTACAGATGAATCCCCAGACACAACAATGGCTGACTCTGAAGAGAATGCTTCATCAAACAAGTCTGAATCAGATGAGGTGGCCCAGGTGCAGTTGAGGAGTGGCAAAATATTGCCGCCTCCACCAAAGAAGGGGATTCCTAACAAAGATAAAGGAAAAGAGATAATTGTCAATGAAGATATTATCTTAAATGACTCCAAGAAGAAAGATACTTTGTCCAAGGGGATAGATTACAATATCTTATCCCACTTGAGGAAGATCCCAGCACAACTCAGCATATATGATGCCCTCTTGATGTCTAAAGACCTTCGAGAAACTTTGATCCAAGCTCTTAAGGACCCCGAAAGATATGAGGCATATTTTGCTGAGCGCAACTTGACTGAAGTCTTGCAAGCTCAAAATGAGCCCATCATCACTTTTGCTAATGATGATATGATGCTTGGAACAGCAGACCACAACCGCCCTCTGTATGTTACGGCAGAGAGCGATGGTATGATGATCGGTCGGATTTTGATTGATCCCGGATCTTCCGTAAATCTTATGAGCCTTAAGGCACTGAGATCCCTCTGCCTCGATGTAGAACATCTTGGGCAAGACAAGTTGATGGTGCATGGTTTTAACGAGAAAGGGCAGAAAACTCTTGGTTCGTTTATGCTTCCTCTTGTATTTGGGGAACTCCATACGGAAGCTAAGTTTCATGTGATTGATGCGGACACCTCATTTAAGGCGCTATTGGGTCGACCCTGGCTGCATGAATACGGCGTTATCCCTTCAACATTACACCAGTGCATGAATTATCTCAGAGAAGGAGAAGAATTCAGAATTTCTGGTGATATTCAGCCCTTTGCAGTACATGAAGTAACAATTTATGAAGATGCAAAGTACTTCATGCCAAAGAAGCAAAAGTCGTCAAGTTCTCTTGAGGCTAGAGCATCAAATTCTAAGGCTGCAAAGAAACCCAAGCAAGAAGATGAGAAGAAGCGTATAGGAAGAAAGAAAGCGACGCCAACTCTTCCTAAAGCATCAATCATTCCTAAACAAAAGAAGAATGTACCTCATCTTGGGAGTGACACGGATGAAGATGATGTTACTCCTACCAAATCTCGAAAAATATGCCAGTCCACGGATGAATGGAGTAGGCAGATTGAATTTTCAAATGATGATTATGACTACGACTCAATCTACATGAACTCAGTACAGAGTGTGTTCTCCAGAAGAATAGACAGTCTGTTGATTTCAGACAGCGTACTCGTAGTCACACGTGTTCCCTTGCAACATTTCAAGGAAATCATTTCGCGCGAGGTTCATAAAATTGAAGAACTCTCCACTCTTTATCTGCCTCCCCGTAAAAATGGGACTGTGCCAAAGAATGTGCTATATTCCACGGGAGTTCATGAAGAAGAGAATCATGACTGGGATTGCATGCTCATCGACTCCGAGGAATTATTTCCTACGAGGCTACCCAAATTCAATACCAAAAATATTCAAAGGATGCTACGAAAGCAAATCAATATTCCTACTACCAAGCGACAGCTCCGTACAAGCTTAGGCCTCTGGTATGGGAGAAGTCCGCGTCCATTACGACGAAAGGATACAGATGCATATAAAGGCATCGGATTCATCAAAAGAAAATTCCTCCAGAAGGAGATTTGTCGGGCGATCACATGTGGAGAAATCAAATCCGATGATGATGGTGCTGAAGAAACATACGAAACCAATGCTTATGATGATCAACCCGTAGAAGCTGAGCCTGCACCAGAAGAACTGGAAGATGGTGGACAAGCTGCTACGATGGACGAGCTCAAAGAAGTCAACTTGGGAACTGAGGAAGATCCTCGCCCAACCTTCATCAGCTCTCTTCTACCAGAAGATCAAATAGAAGAAATAAAAGAGCTACTATGTGAATTCAGGGACTGCTTTGCCTGGACATATGCTGAGATGCCTGGCTTATCCCCTGATGTGGCAGTTCACAAATTGGCCATCAAGCCTGATGCAGCACCCGTCAAGCAAGCTCCAAGGAGAATGAGATTGGAGATTGAAGAGCAGGTGATTGCAGAAACGAAGAAGCTCATAGAAGCAGGCTTCATTCGAGAAGAAAAATATGCCGACTGGATTGCCAATATCGTCCCTGTAAAGAAGAAGAATGGTCAGATTCGTATCTGCATCGACTTCAGGGACCTCAATAAGGCATGCCCGAAAGATGACTTTCCGCTCCCAGTATCAGAACTTCTAGTTGACAACACTTCCAACTATGATATGTTCTCATTTATGGACGGATCGTCAGGCTACAATCAGATTAAAATGGCGCATGAAGATGAAAGACATACATCATTCAGAACGCCTATAGGCATATTCTGCTACACAGTTATGCCATTCGGCCTGAAGAACGCTGGTGCCACCTACCAGCGGGCGATGACTCGTATATTTGATGATTTGATTCATCAGAAGGTCGAATGCTATGTAGATGACTTGGTCATTAAAAGCATAGGCCGAAAAGACCACATTGATGATTTGAGAATTGTGTTCGAAAGGATCAGAAAGTACGATCTGAAGATGAACCCTCTCAAGTGTGCATTTGGGGTATCCTCAGGGAAATTTCTGGGATATGTTGTTCGACATCGAGGAATCGAAGTCGACCCCAACAAGATCAAGGCGATCGTGGAGATGCCACCTCCAAAGAACCTTCGTCAACTCCGCTCCTTACAAGGACAACTGGCTTTCATTCGGAGATTTATATCAAATTTATCGGGTAGGTGCCAGCCATTTTCAAAGCTAATGAAGAAAGATGTCCGTTTCAAATGGGACGCAGAGTGCCAAGAAGCATTTGACAGCATCAAAAGATATCTGTTGGATCCTCCTATTCTCGCGGCGCCAATCCCGGGAAAGCCTCTTATACTGTATACGGCAGCACTAGAAGAGTCCCTCGGAGCATTATTGGCCCAGCATAATGAAGAAGGCAAGGAGAATGCACTCTACTACATCAGTCGAAGGTTGATAGGAGCAGAAATCCGCTACTCTCCAATCGAGAAGCATTGCTTGGCCCTGATCTTCGCAGTGCAGAAGCTCCGCCATTATATGTTGTCTCACAAAATCACCTTGATATCAAAGATCGATCCGCTGAAGTTCTTGATGACAAGACCAGCGTTGACAGGTCGTTTGGCAAGGTGGGCAGTGATACTGCTGCAGTTTGATATCACATATGTCCCTCAAAAGGCAGTGAAAGGGCAGGTGTTGGCAGATTTTCTCGCTGCACATCCTATCCCTGCAGATTCTCCGCTCAACGACGATCTACCTGACGAGCAGATCATGAATGTTGAAGAAGATGAGATGCTACGAGTATGGGAAATGTACTTTGACGGTGCATCGTCAATCAAGCGTGCTCGGCCTCCAAATCTCGAAAAGGCTCAAGCCGGAATTGGAATCATTTTCGTAGCACCCGAGGGAGGCATAATGAGATTTTCGTTCAGTTTGACTGAACCTCGGACAAACAATGAGGCTGAATATGAAGCCCTAATAGCAGGATTGGAGATTGCAATCGATGTCCGAATTCAAAATCTCCAAATCTTCGGTGATTCTCAACTTGTTGTAAATCAAGTGTTGGGAGTTTACAAAATCACCAAGTTTGAGTTGGCCTGTTATCATCGGCGAGTTCTTGAGCTTATGAAGCAAATTCCAGTTGTCAAACTAACTCAAGTTCCCCGAGGTCAAAATGCCAAAGCCGATTCTCTTGCCAAATTGGCTAAAGAAATGGCGAATATGGACGACGAATGGCCTATAATAATTATGGTGCACAATCGACGGATCTTAGAGCCAGCATTACTACAATTCCCGCAGGCAGAGGGAATACCAAATTCAAGCCAGCAGGATGCAACTCCGGTTGATCCTCAACCTCCCCAACCAATTGATGTTGAAGATCAGTCTGAAGAACAACAAGTTCCTAAGAAAAGGCGCAAGGCCAGTCAAACTTCAGAATCATGGTGGCATTGTCTAGATGTCGAGGAAGAAGATGACTGGAGACTGCCTTTTATTGATTATTTTAAAGAAAGTAAATTGCCAACAGACAAATCACTAGCTGCTCAAATCAAGAAGAGAGCGCTACGATATGCATTTGTCAACAACACATTGTATCGACGTGCTTTCGATCAAATGTGGCTAAGGTGCCTAGGGACCAAAGAAGCTGATAAAGTTGTGGCAGAAGTTCACGAAGGACTTTGTGGAGCACACCAATCAGGTCCCAAGATGGCAATCAAAATTAAAAGAATGGGCTACTATTGGCCGACCATGGTCAGAGATTGTATCAATCATGCTAAGAGGTGCCATGAGTGCCAGATCCACGGTGATGTTATACATCAACCGCCAAATCCGCTGCACCCTACAATAGCATCCTGGCCATTTGAATGTTGGGGTACTGATATTATTGGGCCGATAGATCCGCCGTCATCAGCAGGACACCGCTTCATCTTGGCAGCAACCGACTACTTCTCAAAGTGGGCAGAAGCAGTTCCATTTAAAGAAGTTACATCCGAGCATGTGATCAACTTCTTCACCCATAATGTCGTCTACAGATTTGGTGTGCCACGCCGCATAATCTCAGACAACGGAACTGCTTTCAAAAGTACAAAAATCTATAAGTTCGTTGATCGGCACAAAATCGATTGGCGGTATTCCTCTATATATTATCCAAGAGCAAATGGCTTGGCTGAAGCCTTCAACAAAACGTTGGTGAAATTGCTAAAAAAGATTCTCTCCAAGAACAAAAGAGAGTGGCATACGAAAATGGCAGAAGCGTTATGGGCGTATCGTACAACTTACAAAACGCCAACCAAAGCCACTCCTTACTCTCTAGTATTCGGAGTTGAAGCTGTACTGCCATTAGAAGTTGAACTTCCATCTCTTCGAGTTGCTGTCCAGAATGAGCTGACTCAAGAACAAAATGCTCGTCTAAGAATGGAGGAGCTCGATGCACTCGATGAAATCAGGTTACAAGCTCAGCAGAACCTGGAGATCTATCGAGCAAGAATGACAAAATCTTTTGATCGAATGGTGCGTCCTCGATCATTTCAAGAAGGAGAATTGGTCCTGGTGCAGAGAAGACCAATCATCCCGCACAGAAAAATTGGTGGCAAATTTGTTTCCAACTGGGAAGGACCTTTCGTCATCGAGAAGGTGTACCAAGGAGGAGCTTATCAACTTATCGATCTGAATGGTCAAAGGCCCATGCCGCCGATCAATGGCCGATACCTGAAGAAATACTACGCATGAAATTTTTCAAAGAAATATTGTGCTTAATGTATTATGTTTTCATACATTATTGTTAGCACATGTATTCCATATTTTGAAATTCTCCCGTATTATGAGAACACGTTTCAAAATTCCCCTGTTAGACTGGGGGCATTTTAAATATTTATTCGGGTCGACATCGCGCTGCGTGCCGAGATCCCCGAATAAATATTTAAAATTTCAAGATTCCAATTCTATTTCATTCTAAAATGTCCCTGCGAGACAGGGGGCATTTTAAATATTTATTCGGGTCGACGTCGCGCTGCATGCCGAGATCCCCGAATAAATATTTAAAATTATCAATTCAAATGCTATTTTGTGCTAAAGAATACAAAGATTTCTCTTTCAAAGTATATGCAGGTGATCTTTCAAAAGATCTAGACACCTTCTCCGACAAAACCAAGACTCAAAGGTCAAGAAAGAGACTTTTGTGGCTACACACTCCTACAAATTGAGCCGGAAAAGCTTGAAGTCTTTCAACAGCCTGAAGCTTAAGGTTCGAATGGGTGTAAAAGGTCGGATCCAACACGCCCAAAAATGGCCGGATCGCTGGCAGCTCCGTCTACTCAACAAGCCATAAGAAAGGCAGTAGTAGCGGAACCCCCACTTCGTCAACCCGTCAGTAGGGACTGTAGGAAGAACGAAGGCCAATTTGACTCGACAAGTCCAAGTGATCGTAGTCTGCAAAGTTCTCCAAAATGACCGGAGAATCAAAGTTCCAGTGAAAGATGGGTCTCGAGCAACTACTGAATGTTCGTAGGCTCCAAAATCTAAAATCACGAAGGATGACTCCAAATCTGTCAACTTCAGCAAAATCAGCATTGGGAAGCGCAATTCTCATAGCTCAAGTCTGAAGCCTGAATGGGTGTAAAAGGTCGGATCCAATACGCCCAAATATGGTCGGATCGCTGGCAGCTCCATCTACTCAACAAGCCATAAGCAAGGCCAAAGTAGAGGAACCCCCATCTCAGCAACCAGAAGACGAAGAGCTGTCAAATTCCAGCTCCCCCGATCTGATGAACTCAAGTGACTCAGAATAAAGTCTTCTCAAATGGTTAAGGATCAAAGATACTACCTACACTCGGTACTATCAACTGAATCCAAAACCTACAAATCCTTCAACAAATCCGTCAAGCACAAAGCAAGGATAGAAGAAATTTTCTTCAACATGTCCACCAAAGCACAAAGCAAAGGACCGAAGAAAATTATCCAAAGGTTCATGAAAAGCCTTAGGCAGAACTAATTGGATTTCGTCATCAACAAGTCCGCTACGCACAAAGCTCTGGACCGATGACTTTTTGCCATCGACCTAATACAAGCCTATGGGTTTAGGTCACCGGCATCTACTCCTTCATCAAGCCCGCCAAAGCTAGAAGCATAGGGCAGAAGGAAAATAAAAATTCTGACAAGTCAGTAAAGACAGATCAGACAATCCTTCACCAAGTCCGCAGCACAAAGCACAGGACAGAAGAATCAAAATCTCAGGACTCAAGCAAAAGTTGCAGATTGAGCACCTTGATGACATCTACAAATGTCCCTAAAAGACTGGGGGCATTTAAATATTTATTTGGGTCGACATCGCGCTGCATGCCGAGATCCCCAAATAAATATTTAAAATTTCATCAAAATATAAGCATATGATAAAAAAATCTTGAGCATATGCTATCCACTAACGTCAATCTACAAAGATAAGATATCAACCATCTATGGATACATCTAGAAGCGCAGTGGAGAAAGAATATTAGTGTGACATCCAAGCAAAATTTTGGAGATCCACCAAATGAAAATTTTAGTGTGACATCCAAACAAGATTTTGGAGATCCACTAAAAGAAAGTGTGACATCCAAACAGATTTTGGAGATCCACTAAATGAAAACCCTTGTATGACATTTAGAATAGATATCTAGAAATCCACAGGGTCAATCAGCATGCAACAAATGTGGCCCGCTCCAGACGCCTACCACATCTGTTGGGGGGCATTTGTTGACCTGCCGCCGTATAAAACAAAAGAAAAAAAAATTATTACCTGTTCGGCGCCGAATTTCGCACGTCGCTGGCACGTCGACGTCGCCTCACTCAGTTCGCACGACCCTGTGTCGTTAAAATGAAAAAAGAAAAAAGAGGCAGAGGCCTCTTCTCATTCTCTCGTTCCGACTCTCTCTCTCGCTCTGGCTCCCTTCTTTCAGACGGATCGGAAGTTAGGACATTTTGATCGGGTGCAACAATTGGAGCTTGCGGCTGTGAAGACAACTTCCTCCCTTTCGTGCTTCTTCTCCGACACCTTCGTGGCTGGCCGACTTTGCTCCGTCGACGTTGTCCCTTGCTATCGCACCGAAAGTTACGACGCTTGATCGGAGACAAGTGCAGAGCTCGTTCGCTGTGAAGCTTTGGCTCTTACGTGGCTGGCCGACTTTGCTCCGTCGACATTGTCCCCTGTTGTCGGACCGAAAGTTACGACAATTTGATCGCAAGCAAGGACCAGGAACTCGCTGGCGTGAAGTTAACTTTCTCCCTTGCACGCGTGACTCCCCGGCTCCTTCCTGGTTGTCCGACCCCACCCCTTCGTCGACATTCCCTCTTGTCAAATCGGAAGCATCAACAGGAGCTCGCTGGAAGTGTAGGTAACTTTCTCCCTTGAATGCGCTTCTTCGGCCTAATCCCGTGAACCAGAGAGGGATTATGTTATTTTAATTAAAATTAATTTAATTAATTTTAATTAAAATTATTTTAATTAATTATAATTAGTATAATTAATTATAATTAATTTTAATTAAATGGTTATAATTAATGTTAATTAATTATAATTAATCTAATTAAAATTAATTTTAATTAATTATAACTTCTTTAATTAATTCTAATTAATTAGTATTAATTAATTAAAGTTAATTAATATTAATTAACTCTAGTTACTTAAAGATAAATATAATTGATTAAAATAGTTTTAATTAATAATTAATTAAAATAATTGTTAAAAAAAAAAGAGCATGCCTTCTCCCGCCTCGGTCTACGAGCCCACACTGCCAGCCCGCCGGGTCTTCAAGGTATAATTTCTAACTTAAACCCCGTTCTCGACGTTGCAGCGGACCGGGGAACCACCTATACGCGCTCTTGTAGCACGGTGGGAGGGAGCCCGGTGCGAAGCATACGACGAGGCGGGTAAGCCCTATACACGCTCTTGTAGCGTGGTGGGGACGGTTCTCGACCTCGACCTCGACACCGACACCGCCGACACTACCTCCACCGCCGGGTCTTCAAGGTATAAAATTTCTAACTCCAATCTCATTCTCGACGTTTGCAGCGGACCGGTGAACCACCTATACGCGCTCTTGTAGCACGGTAGGAGGGAGCCCGGTGCGAAGCATACGACGAGGTGGGAGAGCCCTATACACGCTCTTGTAGCGTGGTGGGGAGTTACTGCTGTTCTGGTACGTCACTGCTGTTCTGGTACGGATACTGCTGAAGGCCCCATACACGCTCTTGTAGCGTGGTGGGATGAAATTTTGTACGGCCGCGGTGTCCAAGGACACCTACCATACACGCTCTAGTAGCGTGGTGGGAAGGCCCAGCTCCCCAATTTTCCCCCAAATGGGGGATATGCCGGGGTGCTGCCGAAATTTTCACTGAAATGTACAAAGACTTGAACAATTCGAAGACCTTCTTGGACAACAATATAGAAGACCTGTACTCGAACAATAATACACAGAACTTGAACTAAATGAGCAGAGGACTCATACTTGAACTAAAAGCATAGAACTGGGGCTCAAATGAACAACTATGGACTCAAATTTCTGGACTTTTGAACCTGATTGAACACAAGCAAAGGACCAGAACAAAATGATTTCTAAAGACCAAATTCAAATGAAATAAAATCAAGCTGAAGCCCAATTCAAATCATTTGAACATGAAATTGTACCTATAAAGACTTCAGGAGACTCTGAACAAGCACTTGAACTTGTTCTTGGAACTCGAACTGTGCAACATCAGGGAATCCGAATATAGAACTCAAACTCAAGCTCACTACTTGAACTCAAACTGGAACAAGATGTGGAGAGTAGGGAACTCAAATTGAACTCAAATTCAATCTACAATTTGAACATGAACTATCAATTTGAATATGTGCTTTGAGTTCATATTTGAACTCAGACTATACGACATCAAGTGGGGACTTATAAACTTGATGAATTCAAGTCTGAATGAAATTGAATTTGGATCCAAACACATGCAAAGATCAAAATTTGGATCACACACGGGAAACTCAAACTACAAGACCTCGATGCATGAAATCCTACGACAATCCCTACAAATGCCTGTTGATTGAGATGACAATACTGGAGACCAGAAATCAAAGATTCGTCCTCTACAAACAAATTCAACCATCAACCCACCTGAGATTGGTGAAAGGGTGGGTATGATACAAGGACAATGGATTTCCTACTAATACTTCTAGGAGGTTGTAGCGGACACAACGGGTCCCTGCAAATGGCTACAAACAACTTGTGGATAACAACAGTGAGAGTCTCGTAAGCATAGCGAGCCACTGTGGACACAAGTATTGATACCATCTACGATAGCGATGGTCAAAATCTACAAGTACGCCGGGTACAAAGACAACCCGATGTACGAAAAGGAACACCCTATTGCAGAATGGGAGAGATGTTTGGACAAATCCGAGCTAAACTTCCCGGTGATCCAAAATCCCTAAATCCAAGAGGAAAACAGTTATGATATCCATAAATATCAGAAATATCAAGTCTATTACGTTAAAGATCTTAAAAAGATTCCATTTCAAAATAATGTTCATAGACTTCAAGAAATCTATCCCCGGTGATTGAGAAAGGGGGAGTCAACATCAAAATCTATCGCCACCGGATCTGCAACACATATACAAGCAGACAGAAGGCGTCTACAACCTACAACTCAACGCCACCGGATCTGCAACATTTGTACAAGCAGACAGAAAGCGTCTATAATTATTTCAAAGTACCCCTACACGTGCACCTTAGTTTATATACACATAGGTACACAAGGGGTAAATACAATCTCAACCCGCATGGGCCCCGACGAGCGTGTTATTGGTACACACGTGACGCTTAGGGATGCTGCGCGGGTTGACAAGTGAATTCAAGTTCGAATCCGATCCTTCTATACGGATCAATAGAAGTCGACAAGATTCAAACTACCTAACAAAATACACGGTTGTGGCGACCGGTGTATTTGTCTAAATACATTCTTTTTAGGCCTTCAAAGCCTAAAATCGAGAGAATTCACTAAACAAAAGGCACAAAGCCTACGAGAAACCTGATCCCCTATCGATAAGTTGATAGGGTCGACAAGGTTCAATTAAATGGAAATGACCCATAAACACCCCGATGATGGCCGCGTTGATTGAAGATCTCAACCGGAGGGGTTCTCAAATATTTCAAATGTCTTCCAAATACCCAAAGTCCACACAAAATCCATACTCCAGAAATCCAAATCAATCCCAAATTCCAAGATATTTAAATTTGAAATAAATCCATCCACACTTAAAAGCAAAACCCATCCACTCTCCGCAACAGTCTGCCGGGGTGGACAAATTCAAATAAACTCTAGCTCACAAAGAGCCAAATGCCTAGTCGAAAATATCACTAGGATCCATTCTCAAACAATCTCCTGCCAGTAAGGACGTGGTACGTGTCCTCTAACCGGCGGTCTGCCGCTAAATGGCACCGCAGGATAAACGGTTACGACGACCCGGGGCCCTCTGAACCGAGTGGTTTTGCCGCCAAATGGCACCACGATATACCGGTTATGGCCAGAGCCAATACGCTTCTTATTGGCATCAAATCCTTGAGATATGAATCAATAGGATATGATCGATAGGGCACAAAGCCCTCTGTAAGCTAAGGTGGATTCAAATTTGTCCCCTTAGACAAATATCCAACCCCGGTCTACAAGGTCCCCTTGGACGAAGCAACCCATGGCTGCCGACAAGGATCCTTCTGTCAGGTTGGGTCGACTACCTCCTCTGACTAAGTAGACCAGGGACCACGATGGCCCGGGACGACGGAACCATGGGATCTTGATCGGGTCCATCATCCATTCCCCCACCATCCGCTTTAAGTGCACGATGGTGAAATTTCTATTTTAAATATCAAACCTTTCAAAATTTCCAAACTTTCCAATCTTACCAAATTCCAAATTCAAAAACCCAATTTTCAATACCCAAACCTATGCTGCTACTATATGCCAGATACACGTATTTCTATACATATCTGATTGATGACTAGCCTTAATCGAAAGTTCTCTCTCGTGATCGGGAGGGGTAATTAACTATAGGGGCTTGCGCCTATAGGAAACCAGAACTCAGATCATAAAGTCCTCACAAAATGAGGGCGAAATCTCTGGGTAGTGTCTTATCTACAAACCCATCTGCCTTCCAAAATTTACCCCGGAACTTAGTCCGTTAAAACTCCCTCGCCGAATAAGAAAAGCGATGCGGAGGCCGGGGCCGAATTTTCGGAGCCCACAGGGATGAGTAACTAAATCTCAAACCCTTCAGAAGATCGCTCAAAATGAGTAATTCATATTGAGGGAAACAACAATCTAAATTAAACGATAAGAATGCCATTCTTTGTTTTTAAAAGATAGTAAGCGCCTATGTTCCTCTAGAACGAACTAGAAAAGATAACGAGACTTCACTATAGCATTTGGCTTGCTGTATTCATAAACACTCTATCTAACCAAGTACAGTTCATAAACACAAGCCACGGATCCCGGAGCAGCAGCAAGAGACTAAGGAAATTGGTTCAGACTTTTATTTGAAGAAATATTATGTTGTTTCTAATAGGGTCTTTGATTTGATATGTTCTCTCTCACACCAAGATAGTTTACATAGCATTAGTAGTTGAGATTTAGATAATCAAAATAAGGGTCAAATTAGATATTACATAGATCACACTTCAATATTGTTTTGCTGAAACAAAAATAAAAAAAATAACCGTAATCACCATTAAATATACTAAATAGCATTGAATTCTTTGAAGTAGCATCTGATACTAAACCGAACACATTACATTTGAACGAGAGCACTGCTATTTGCATGGCATTAATACCAAGATAAAGTATTATATAAAATGAACCAAACAGACCGTAAAACAGAATCTAATTTAGCACGATTTGAATTTACCAATGCCTAATATGCTTTGAGCTGGATCAACTGACCCTTGGACTAGCTAGGAAAATTGCAAAAATAATTCACATTAAACTGAACAAATCAATGCAAGAGTAACTTGCCCCAAATTGGTCAGGTCTTCTTCCATGCTAGTTGGCATGCATATATGAGGCTTCTAGAGTTGTAAGTCAATATTTTGTCCTCCTTGCACCATCAACATCATTTGATCGAGCTAATGCGACAAACTAAGATTCAATAGATAGCACAGTCTCCATGAAATCTTCAGCTCACTACTAGATTCTTCAAAACATTGCTGGAGATCAGAGGGTCGATAGCACCCAAAGACCAACATTAAAATAGGAGCCCACTAATCAATTGCGTTGGAAGTCTTGTCTATGTTTGATAGCCCCAAAAAAAGCATCCTACCAGTACCTCAGGTTAATTTTGACCAAATGGTTCACCACTCCTCACTGATACCTCTGTGAAAACAAGTGAACAACCACTCTTCCCAAACATCTGCCAGCCCACTTGCAGCAAGGTGGAGAAGAACAAAGAGATATAGGAGAAATTTTTAACTGTCCTTTATTTATGCCCCCTATAATGGTGAGAAATAACATATTTTTCTCCCTAAAGCCATAGCTAAAATTATAATTAGTGATTAGGAAAGAAGCATTGAACTAGAGAGCTCCAAGTGTAACTGTCGAGTAAATAATAAAAAAGAAGTTTTGCATTCTTCCTCCACCTTTATTCATTATCACCCTCTCTTCTCCTTTATTTTTTCTTCTTTTCAAGATCTCTACCCTTAAGCTTTCTTTACTAAATCAAAACATTTACATGACTCTTAGGTGCCAAACTCCATATTAACAGTTTCTTAGTGCATTCATATAGATAAGACAAGTTAAAGCAAACAATGAGTTGAAGATCCCAAAGAAACTTAGCCCCTTGCGGCTACCCTGCATAAAGTTATCCAAAAATTGACGGCTATGATGATCTAGGAAGATATTGCCAATTTCAACCAACTGCTTCTCGCCAACCAGGTTCCCTCCTTTTCTCTTCTAAGAGAAAGAGAATCTTAAAGAGGTGCAATGATGCTAGATTATAGGTGGGTCTAAATCCAGATCACTAATGAAGATTGGTAAAGATTGTGCTACTTGCATCTTCTTTGGCGACCAAGATCATGAGAGATCCGTATCGCATGAAAATCAACATTTTGTTGATCAACACTCGTAAGAGTGTCACCAACTCAACACCTTGCCAATTTTGAGATCATGATGATCTTACAAATGATCTCTGACATTATCAAGTGTCGTGAACACCTAACAATTCTGAAGGATGCCATCCTATGATGGTTTTCCATGCTTTTTGGATATAGTATCAACTCTTTTTGACAAGATCAAGTGCCAAATAAATGCCTATTCAGTTTCTATAAGCTAATGAGTTATTAGACCCTTCGATATGTTCAACTGGAGGAGAACAAATCTTTGAGAGGCTAAATAAATAATTTGAGGGTTTATAAGCCCAAAATAAACATCCATCCATTTAAAGGCGGCCCTTATCCAAGGATTAGAAATTGGTAGGAGACCTAAGCCACCAAATTAGTGTATACCATACAAAATATATTAGAGATAATGACAAACATGCTGTCCAAGAATAAGAAGTACAATAATATTGAGGAAATTAGTAAGAGACCAAAGTTACCCCTTACGTGACATCAAGGCTGCAAATAAACCAAGTTGAGCCGAGTAGGTGTCCGTTCATATTTGAGTTAATTTATTATCAACTTGTTCAAGCTTAGTTCGAGCTTGATTTGAGATCTTCTGTTTTTGTTCAGCCTTGGTTCATTTAAATTAATAGATGTTCATGTTTGATTTTTGTTTGGTTCATGTTCGATTCATTTCGTTCTTAACGAGCTTTAAATAAATAAGCTCTAATTTTAGATATCCATTAACTTAACAAACGAATCTTATCGAGCCTACTCACAAACAATTGCCTCAAATCTGTTCACGAATATGTCTAACGAGTATTTTCGAACTACCAAAAAAGCATGTTAAACATATTTAGGAGGTGTTTTCAAGCTACCAAACAGCATGTTCACAAACATATCTAGTGAGGGTAATCAAACAAATCCATTCACAAATAAGTCCATGTCACTCTCCTATTTTATTCAATATAAATAAATAATAATATAAAATAAAAAATAATTGTAATTAAATTATACAAGATATTTATGATTTATTTTATTAATATATACTATAATATTTAATTAATTTTAAATTTTATTAATTAATAATTACTATATCATTAAATTATAATAAATATAAAATATTTATATTAGGTATATTCATCAATTTTATAATCAAACATTAACTGAATTTTTAACATGCTTATTCATGTGCTCTGTATCGAATAAAAATTGAGCTTTTATCGAGCTTCTTATCAAGATTCATGTCGAGGTTGTTCAGGAGCTTTAAACAATATTGTTCATGAACATATATGAATCAAGAACATAGCTGTTCAAGCTTGTTTGTTTAAACATAAAGTATTTACAAAAATGTTCAAGCTTGTTTTATTGTTTAATGAAATGATCAGAAACGAGCTTTAATCGAGCCGAGCCATGAGTAGCTTATCCAACGCTCAATTCATTTACAGCCCTATGTGCCACTTCACAATATCAATCATCCCCTTATGAAAGTATTACTAAAATTTGAGCATTTAGGGAGTTTACAAAGATCTTGGCTAATGTTGGGCAGTTGAGCACCAATATGTTATAAGGGTGACAAGGAAATATTGGGTTTCAGCAAACTTCGTCTCCAACTTCACTCAAAGTTATTTGGGATTGAGAGCAAATTTATTGAGAAACAATTTCTCAGCTCCATATGGAGATGGTGAAAAATTGAATAGTAGAGATAATTAGTATGATAAGCCTTTAAAATTTATTGGAGCCAAAGAAAGGGCGGCAAGGGCCTTTAGGTCTTTTAGTCTTATTGTTTTAATTGTATGCCTTAAGTATGGGAGGGAGATTAGGGTTAGAGTTATGTTTTGATTATTGTGTTCTTCTGACAATTTTTCTTGGTGTCTTGGGCTCTAGACTCATCTAGAGATTGGGAGAAATGATCCTCCTCTAGAATTGAGGATCAATTGTATCTTTGTTTTCGTTGTTTCCATTATTTCTCTCTTTTGCAATCCAATTACGACTTGGAGAGCTTTCGCATCAAGCCCGCCGTTGTCCTCTCATCGGGCATGACCGCTTGAGTTCTCGCCTCCCTTCTCTCCATCTTCTGGCATGGCAATTATCGACCTATGGCAATAAGGCATAGCACTTTTTTCCCAAACTCCAAGGAAATACCATAAGCATTAAGCTGTTGGGATTAGGTAAGCAATTATGCTGGAATTTATATTCTCTTAGAGAATTTGATTCTGGCTATGAAAATTAGGAAGAGCCCTACTTTATCTTGTTTTGCAAAAAAAGTAGAACTCTTTTGTGTAAAGATTTATTTTTTATGCTGTTGTGATTATAGTTTTTCGGTAGTTTGTCTGCTTTGATTGTTTGTAGATAAATGATATTAATTGTATGAATTTATATTTCTTTTCAAGCTCTTCAGCTTATTAAGAATGTGGCCTTTATTTTCAAGCTATTTATACCTATAAATTTTTTTATGTATTTTGCTCGCTTTGTTTATTATTTAGCTCTTCTAGGATTAGATGGGGGCATTTAAATAATATTAATAAAAATATTTTTTAGAGTAAGATTCTAGATCTTAAGATTTTGTCTGTGCATGAGGATGCTAATGTTATGTGAAAAAAAGTGGCTAGTGATATTAAGAATATTGCAAAAGATGTGCTTGGAGTATCAAAGGGAAAAACTCCTAATAGTAAAAATAGTTGATGGTGGAATCCAAATGTGCAAGAAAAGATTAAAAATAAAAAGTTGTTATAAAAATTGGTTTAATTGTAAAAACTCTGATAATTGGAAAAGATATAAAGAGGCACGTAAGAAATCTAAGAAAGCAATATGTAATGCAAAGACCTTAGCTTTTAATGATTTATATAATATATTAGATATTAAGGAGGGAGAAGATATATGTATAAGCTAGTCAAACAAAAAGATATGAGTAGTAATGATTTAGTTTAAGTGAAGTGTATTAAGGATGAAGATCAAAAAATACTTTTCTTAGAAGATGATATTCAACAAAGGTGGATGAAATATTTTGCTAAACTTTTTAATGAAGATGTGAAAATACAATTGACATTAGTGACCTTAGCACCCTAAATGAAAATAAAGATTTCTGTTTCTATCGGCATATTAGTAAAACCGAAGTTAGAGAGGCTTTAAGGAAAATGAATGGTGGAAAAGATGTTGAACCTGATGATATTCCAATAGAGGTGTGGAAATGCTTAAGAGATGAAGGAATTTCTTGGCTTACTAAACTTTTTAATAATATTTTGAAGACTAAAAATATGTCAGATGAGTGAAGAAAGTGTGTTAATTTCTATTTTTATGAATAAATTATAGAGCAATTAAGTTAATGTGTAGTACTTTAAAACTATGGGAGCGAGTTATGTAGCATAGGTTGCGGCGTGATACTAATGTTTCTCAAAATCAATTTTGGATTCATGTCGGGTAGGTCAACTGTGGAAGCAATACATTTATTAAGAGGTTTGATGGAGAAATATAGAGAAAATAAGGAGGATCTACATATGATATTTATTGATTTAGAAAAAGCATATGATAAAGTTCCAAGATAAGTGCTATGGAGAGTTCTTGAAAAGAAAGGAGTTAATAATGCTTCTATTCAAATCATATGTATGCAGGAGCTATTACTTGTGTTCAAACACAAGGTGGTTTGACCAAGTATTTCTCTATTTCGATTGGGTTACATTAAGGATCAGCCTTAAGCCCATATCTTTTTACTTTAGCCATGGATGTTCTCACTAGATATTTACAAGAGAATGTACCTTGGAGAATGTACCTTGGTGTATGCTTTTTGCTGATGATATTCTTCTTGTTGATAATACTAGAGAGGGAGTTGAAGGTAAACTTGAATTATGGAGGTCAACCTTAGAGTCTAAAAGTTTTCGCTTGAGTAAATCTAAAATGGAATATATGGAGTGTAATTTTAGTAGTAATAGACCTAGTGAGGGGAGTGTGACTTTGGGCGATCAAGTCATTAATAAGAGTACACGTTTTAGATACCTTGGATCTATTTTTCAGAGTGATGGTGAAATAGATGAGGATATTATCAACAGAATTCAAGTTGGATGGTTGAAGTGGAGGAATGCATCGGGCTTGTTGTGTGATAAAAAAGTATCCCTCGAACTTTAAGGGAAAATTCTATAAGATGGTGGTGAGGCCTGCAATGCTTTATGGTGTCGAATGTTGTCCATTAAAAGAGAAGCATAATAATAAGTTAAGTGTGGCAGAGATGAGGATGCTCAGGTGGATGAGTGGATTTACCCTTAGAGATAGGATACGAAATGAGCATACACGTGAAAAGGTTGGAGTAGCTCCAGTAGAAGATAAGATTAAAGAGAGGCGCCTTAGATGGTTTGGTCACATAAAATGGTAGCCTTCCGATGACCCGGTTAGGAAAGTAGAGGTATTAGATTTGACTTTTGTTAAGGCAGACCTAAAAAGACTTGGTTAGAAAATATTAGAAATGATCTTTCTATATTAGATTTAAATGAGAATTTAACTTTTAATAGGGCACAATGGCGAAAAAAGATTCATGTAGCCGACCCCACGTAGTGGGATAAAGGCTTGATGTTGTTGTTGTTGATTATTTTGCTTTTCTATTATCTAACCTATGTGATTATTTTTTACATGGTTTATAGTAAAGTTGGATAGTTTAAATTGTTGACGATTAAACTAATAATGTGTTTTATGTTTCGTCTTAATCCCAATCATTAGCTGCATCCCAAAATTTTGGAGTAAAGCACATTATTATCCCACATAATTTTAGATTCATAATTGGAGTGGTGCCAACTTTGAACAAAAAGTTGAATGGTAAAATTGTTAAGGTGAATAGGAATTCCTTTATGTGATAAAGTGGTAAATTAGGAATAGTAATTAAGTGATTGCTACTAAATTAATTATTAGTGAGGACACGGTAAATTTGGTTAGTGCTTATATTGCTTACATTAGATTTTGAAAAGAATGGCTCTATTAATTTGTAATTCTCCATCAAAGCCTCTATTAATTTGCAGCTGATGGAATAATTATATTTATGTAAGTTATAAATTTATATTAATTTTTAAATCTTCAAATTTCTTTTGACATAACTTTTAGAGAAGATAATTTATACAATTATAATTTTATACATTGTCGAGACAAGGATCGCAATTTTCGATATAAGTTATAATTTTCTTCAATAAAAATATATTATTATTTTGTTCGAATATGTTTGTTCTTTTTTTATATCATTATATTTTTTTTGTTATAAATAATGGAGATAATTCAAAAGAAATGCTAAAGTAGTTGAGCAAGATGTAAATTATGATGATCTAATACATAATCAAAATATCTTCATGTGAAAAATTTTGATGATTTACCAATTGATCTTGGATTAAGAAAATAAATTTATGATTATCATCCAAATGATAGGGATACAGTGAAAAGAACATACTTACTAAGAAGCTTTTCAACCTCAGGATTATGAATTTCCATAAACATAAATTGGAAATAAATTATGTAGGTTTATCCTGCGTGATTTAATGATTACAAAGTATGGTTAAAGTACAATCTTACCAAAGATGTAGTTTATTGCTTATTTTGTTATCTTTATAGACCAGAAATATGAGAGCAAGCAAGTGGTGATAGCTTCAACACAAAGGGATTTCAAGATAGAAAAAAAAGGGACAGATTTCAAGTCCATATTGGACAAGTTAATAGTTCTCACAACATTGCATTGAGAAAATGTGAAGATCTAATGAATCAAAAGCAAGATATTAGATTTCTTATTACAAGATCTTTTGATCAAAATCGAAGAGGTTACAGAACTCGTTTAACTGCTAGTATTGATTATGTCCATTTTTTTATGTACTAAGGGTTAGCTTTTCGTGGTCATCATGAAACTGATGAATTAATAAATCAAGGAAATATTTCAGAACATCATCATTTCCTTGCATCACATAATGAAAGTATATGAAAAGGGGTTTTAGATAATGCCTCAAAAAATAATAAACTTATTGTTGCAGACATTCAAAAAGAAATTACTCGTGCTGCTATCATCGAAACTATGAATATCATCATGAACGAATTACGTAATGATCTTGGATGAGTCAAGAGATTTTTCAGTAAAAAAAGCAAATAGCTATAGCATTACGATATGTTGATAAAAGATAGTGTGTAATAAAGAGCTTTATTGGACTTGTACATGTGGAAGAAACATCTTCTTTGATACTAAAAAAAGTTGTGAGAGCGCTTCTGACCAAATATGGATTGAGCATAGCACAGATATGTGGTTGAAGTTATGAAAGTGTCGTTAACATGCTTAGTGAGTTCAAAGGGCAAAAATCTTTGATTATGAAAGAAAATAGTTCTGCCTACTATGTACATGGCTTTGCACATCACCTCCAATTAGCATTGATTGTTGTGGCTAAAAAACCATATAAAAGTTGTTTCATTTTTCAATACTATCTCCAATTTGATAAATATTGTCGAGAGTTAGTGTAAAAGAAGAGCTCAACTATGAGCTATAGAATATGACAAGATAGTAGAGCAACTACAAAGTGTGAGTTTTTAAAGGTAGAGGTTTGAATCAGGAATTAAGTCTTCAACGAGCTGGAGATACATGTTGGGGCTCACATTATGGTTCTCTTATTAATATAATTCTTTTGTATGGATTTGTTGAAGTTCTTGATACAATACTAAAAAGATAAATCAAATAGTGAACAAAAAATGCGAAGCTTATGCCCTACTTGATGTTGTGCAATATCTTGAATTTATTTTTATTTTGCATATGATGAAGTTTAAATTGGGAGTAACAAATTAGTTATCTTAGGTTTTACAAAGAAAATATCAATATATCATAAATGGTATGACATTGGTAAATATTTTGAATTAGTTTTGTGTGGAATCTAATTGTGTTGATCAATCAGGTTGTGTACTATTGCCACGGACCTCAACTCAATTTGTCATGTTCGCTGCGAGGAGTTCTCCCCCTGCTTGGGTTCAGGTGCTTTGCACTCAAGAAAAAAAATTTCGTTCAATGCCCGGATGTTGTGTACTTGAACGCCCCAACGCTGTGTTCCCAAACGACCCAACTCTATGGAGTTTGCTAAGAGAAATGATAAAGAGCTAAGAAACGCAACGCTCTAGATTCGGTGTAGTAGAGTTGTGTAGACCGCAGCGCTGCGAGTTTGAGCGTCGTAGCACTGCGGGTTTGAGTACCGTAGCATTGTTAAACAAATCAGGATCAACAGTTAGAGTGTCGCAGCGCTTCAAATTGGCGTCGCATCCCTTCGAGGCGGACAAAATAGTTTTCTTTCTCATTTTTCTCAAGGAAGGTTTTGTGTGTAAAAACGGTGCAAGAGTGTATAGGAGAGAGTGAGAGAGAAGAGATACTTGTACTTATTTCTCCCAATTTTCATAGTGGATTTCTTAGTGTAGCTTGGCTTTGTGATTTTTTTACTATTTTTGATTTTTTCATGTTAAATTCTGGTGTCCTTTACTTTTCCGTTGTTTTTACTTCTTTTTTTTTTTCGTTGCATGATTTACTTCCTTCCATCCCCAATAGATGGCATCAGAGCAATGTTGTTCAGTTCCAGTGAGTAATGGCTAACGAAGCAAGATACAAGATTGAAAAGTTCAACAGTTCGAACTTCGTATTCTGAGGATGCAAATTGAAATTTTGTTGTATCAAAAGTCGTATTTACAATTGGAAGGAATCACCAAAAAGCCGGAATCTATGACTATGGAGGAGTGGGAGGTTCTTGACCGGACTGCACTTGGTTTGATACGAGTATCACTTTCCTCATCTGACGCATTCAACATTGTAAATGAGAAGAGTACAGTCGATCTCATGGCCGTACTGATTAAAATGTATGAGAAACCATCGACCTCAAACAAAATAATTTTTATGGAAAAATTATTCAATATGAAGATGTTGAATAGTACTCCAATGGCATAGCACCTGAATAATCTGAACACTATGATGAGTCTGTTATGTTTAATTGGCATCAAATTTGATGATGAGGTGAGAGCATTGTTAATGTTATCTTCATTGCCAAAAAGTTGGGATGGTCTAGTTACTTCTTTGAGTAACTCTTCAGGAAGTCCAAAACTGAATTCTATAGACATTGTGGGATTAATGCTTAATGAAGAGTTTCGCTAGATGGCGAAAAGTGAATCTTCAAATTCTGCTCTGAATGTTGAAGCAAGAGAAAGGGTTTTAAAAAGAACTCCAATCAGAGGAAGATATAATTCCAAGAGAGGAAAGTCTACTTCAGGTAGAGAGAAAGTTGTGTGCTGAAACTGTGGAAAAAAGATCACTTGAAGGACTACATAGTTCCAAAGAAGACTAGTGGCGGAGGTCAAGACAAAAATCACTCTGCAAATGTATCTGCAAAAGAGTATCAATCAAATTCTCTAATTTTATCCCTGGACAATTCTGAATCTTTGGTCATAAATTCAGGTGATTTTTCATGCCAGTCGTAACAAGAAAACATTTAAGAACTATACACAAAGTGATTTGGGTAAAGTGTATCTGGGAGACAACAGGCTTGAAGCATTGTTGGACATGGAGATGTTAATATTAGAATGTCGGATAGATCCTAATGGAGACTCAAAATGTTAAACACATTTTTTGTTTGAAGAAAAGTTTAGTTTATTTGAGTTAGCTTGCAAACAAGACAAAAATCACTCTGCAAATGTATCTGCAAAAGAGTATCAATCAAATTCTCTAATTTTATCCCTGGACAATTCTGAATCTTTGGTCATAAATTCAGGTGATTTTTCATGCCAGTCGTAACAAGAAAACATTTAAGAACTATACACAAAGTGATTTGGGTAAAGTGTATCTGGGAGACAACAGGCTTGAAGCATTGTTGGACAGGGAGATGTTAATATTAGAATGTCGGATAGATCCTAATGGAGACTCAAAATGTTAAACACATTTTTTGTTTGAAGAAAAGTTTAGTTTATTTGAGTTAGCTTGCAAACTCAGGCTATGCAACATCATTTACAGGAGATTCGTGGAAGGTGACAAAAGGGGCAATGGTTATAGTTCATGGCGGTATTAAAGGTATCCAATATGTTATCAATAAAATATCATATTCTATTAAAAGTAATGTTTTCATATGTTGATAAAGGTTTTTGGTATCGAAGAGTTAGTCATATGAGTAAGAAAGGTATAGATTCACTTCTTACTAGAGGAAAGCTTCCTGATTCAAAATTTATTAATTTAGATTTTTGTGACGACTGTGTATGTGACAAGCAACATTGGGTGAGTTTTTCAAATACTGGTTTAAAGGTCAAATTAAAAAAGCTGGAGCTAGTGCATATTGATATATGGGGTCCTACTCTAATTACTTATATACGAGGATCTTTGTATTTTATTACCTTTATTGAATATCACAGCAAAAATATATGATATACTTCTTAAAACATAAGTCAGATGTGTAATGTTTTCAAGAAATGGAAGGTCTTGGTTGAGATTGAGACAGATTTCAAGCTCAAATGTCTCATATCAAATAATGGTTGCGAATATCGTGATAAGAACTTCAAGGAGCATTGTGCTTTAAATGGATCATGCATGAGTTTATTGTTCCAAGAGCATCATAGCAAAATGATGTTGTAGAGCGCATGAATAGAACTATCAATGAGCGTGCCAGGAGCAAAAGGTTACATGTTGGTCTACCAAAGCAATTCTGAACAGAGGCAGTTAATACTGCAGCTTATCTGATCAATCATGATACTTCAGTTCCTTCGAATGAGAGGTTGCCTGAGAAAGTCTAGAGTGGAAAGGAGGTTAGTTTATCCCACTTCAAAGTCTTATATTCATGTTGATGCAGCATCTAGGATTAAGCTTGTTTCAAAATCTATCAGGTGTACATTTATTGGATATGACTCATATGAATTTGGCTATAAATTCTGGTATTATCAGAATAAAAAATTCATCAATAGCATGGATATTAAATTTAATGAAAATGAAATGTATAAGGATAAAAATAGAACTTCTGAATATTCTTCCAAATATGTTGAGATAGATGATTATAATGATGATGATCAAGAAGGCAAAGCTAATGAAGCATAGAGAGTACCTCAAACATCTGTTATTGAAACTAGGAGATCCATTAGAATCGCAAGGACAGTACAAAGGTATTCTCCTTCCTTGTGTACTATTTATTGTTGATAGATAGTGGTGAACCAAAGTACTATAATAAGGTCATTCAAGTTGATGATTCAAAGAAGTGGGAACAAGCCATGAATGATGAGATGCATTCATTTGAGTTGAATAAGATTTGGAACTTGACACAACTACTAAATAACAAAAGATCACTACAGAATAAGTGGGTTTACAAGCTGAAAGAATAATTTGATAGTAGCAAGTGCTACAAGGCCTCACTTTTAGTTAAAGGTTTTTAGCAAAAGGAATGAGTGGACTTCATTGAAATTTTCTTATCAGTGCTGAAGATGACTACAATCTGATTTGTACTAAGCATGATAGTAGTGGAGGATTTATATCTAGAGCAGATGAATGTAAAAATAGCATTTCTTCATGATGATCTTGACAAAGAGTTGTACATAGTACAACCTCAGGGATATGTGGTCACAGATAATGAAGATTTGGTTTGTAGACTCAGGAGTAGCTTATATGAGTTGAAGCAGGAACCAAGACAGTGGTACAGGAGATTTGAAAGATTTATGTCAAATAATGGATACACAAAGTGCTAGGCAGATCACTGTTATTTTTTCAAACATTTTGTAAACTATTATATTATTCTATTTTTGTATGTGATGACATGCTAGTTCTAGGGTCAAATATGGAGAAGATAAGATGTCTGAAAGAACATTTATCAAATGAGTTTAAAATGAAAGATTTAGGTCAAACAAAAAAAATTTTGATATGAGAATCAATAGGGATAAAAGTGCAGGTATACTAAATTTGTCAAATAGAATTTGTCAAATAGAATATGTTGAAAAGGTGCTTCAAAGATTCAACATGAGTGAGGCAAAGCCAATTTGCACTCTCTTGGGTAGCCAATTTCAGCTATCTAAAAACAATCGCCTAAATTTGAGGCAGAGCAAAAACCAATGGAGAGGAATTCATATGATTCAGCAGTTGGAAGTTTCATGTATGATATGATATGTACGAGATCTAATATAACATATTAAATTGTAGTCAGCAAATTTATGAGTAACCAAAGAAAAAAACTTCATTTGGAGACTGTTAAATGAATTCTTAGGTAGTTGAGAGGATCAGTTTACAAAGCTCTTTGCTTTAATAGTGCAAAAATTGACCTATATGGTTATATAGATTTTGATCTTGCTGGAGATCTTAATAGTAGGAGGAGCACAACAGGTTATATTGAGTGTCCAAGTTATAAAAGATTGTTATGCTCTCAACCATAGAAACTGAGTATATTGTTGTTACTGAGGCTAGTAAGGTGATGATTTTGTTGCAAAGTTTCTTTGTACAACTTGGCAAGAGGCAAAAGAATGGAAAGTTGCATAGTGACAACATGAGTATTATTCATCTAGCCAAGAAAATTGCACTTCATGCCAGAACGAAGCACATCCAACTTCAGTGACATTTCATCAGGTCATTTCTAGAAGCTAGTCGATTATCTTTGGAAAAGATACACGCGATCAAGAATCCTGCAGACATGCTGACGAAGAAAGTGATAGTTGATAAATTGAAACTGTAGAATATTGATTGAGGAAGAACTCCCTTCATAAGCATCTTGGGGAGGAGGGAGAGAGGCAAAACTCAGATATTGTATTTCTTAAATCATACTATTTCAGCCTATAGAGCCTCTATTTATAGACACAACAAGCTACAAACCTAAAACTATGACCAATATTTAACAATTCTCCACCTTGGTCCTAGATTTACACACAAAAGAAAGATAATTGTTGTTCACAACTCGACAGATTCACACCTGTCGCACTGTGTCCCACGCAGTCAATACCATGCACCCCGTGCGTCTCGCTTTCCGGGCCCCGTGCATGCACCCGCACTCTGAGCTTCATGCCCGCGCCCTGCGCCTCATGCCCATGCCCTGCTCCTTACACTCATGTGGTTTGACTCCAACCACACCCTGCGCGTATACACCCGCACATCGAGCCATGCGCCTTCACCTGCGCCCTGCTCGTCTCAATCCCACGCACTGCACATTCACTTGCGCCCTGCGTGTCCTTTGCCTATTCCCATGCGATCTCCCCGCACGCCAGCTCTCCTTCCGAACAGTCGACCTTATGCCGACCTACCCACTTCCACTACAAGTTGTCTGCACCATGGTCCTACTTCTGGACGCTCCACCTCAAATCTTGATCGATCTTCCACTACGATCTTCATTTCAAGATCTTTTATCTGCTCATCATCAATATTCATCACAAACTTATCAGCACCAAACTGCCTTCCAACCTTAAGGGAAGCTGTCGTACTCCTAGTTCCCGTGCCGGCAAGCTTACACTAATGCATTATGGCTCAAGAATTCCCTTTCCGCGTGATCTACTCGCGTCGTCTGTATAACTCTAATCCATACTCCATTTGCATATTTAATTCCCAACACAAACATTCTTTAAGATCAAAGATCTCTGTTGATCAGTAGCTTTTTGTCTCGATTTCCACAAAAGTCCCAAGTTCCAAAAGACAATCAAGATCCACCCATTCTTTATCTATTCTTGCCAAGACATCACCTCTGTCCTATTGTGCCTTCGAAGCTTCTGTGCGAACAAAATTAGGCCAAACGGCCTACCACCTGCTTCTTCAATTACCTCTCGCCGGATCTCCACACGCAACCTGCGAGCCTCCCTCCTTTCTTGAATTGTTTTCTTTGGACAAGAAAACCTGCTCCGCCTCCTCCACCTTGCTTAATTTCCTCTAACCAAGTTCTGATACCACTTGTAGAATCTTGATTGAAGAAGAAGAACTCCCTTCATGAGCTTCTTAGGGAGGAGGAGGGAGGGAGGGAGGGAAGGGAAGAGGGAGAGAGGCAAAACTCAGATATTGTATTTCTTAAACCATACTATTACAGCCTATAGAGCTTCTATTTATAAACATAAAGGCTACACAACAAACTACAAACCTAAAACTATGACCAATATCTAACAGAAACTATATATAGCTTTTTTTTTGTTCATATCGTCCAGGACAATAACTATTGATCTTCATGGAGGATGAGAACAGAGATGATCCATACTACATGCACTATGATTAGTGTTACAATCTGGGAGAATGATTGATTGTAATTAGTTTCCAAGTGAAAAATTGTTAGTTTTGTGTGAAGTATAATTGTGTTGATCAATCGAGTTGTACTATTGCCACAGAACTCAACTTTGTTTGTCGTGTTCGCTGGAGGGGTGTCCTCCCCTTACTTGGGTTCAGGTGCTTTGTACTTAAAAAAAAAGGTTTTTCGTACAATGCTCCAATGTTGTGAACCCGAGCACTGTGGTGCTGAATTCTATTTTGATGGTGCCGCATCTTCACAAAAGATTGGGGAACCTCATGAAGTAATCCCAGGGAAAGCCGGTATCGGATTGGTTTTCATAACCGGGATTCTTGCGTTATTCTTACCATTTCTTAGAGCCTTGCACTAATAACGAGGCTGAATACGAAGCTCTAATAGGCACCCGAGCGCCCCGACTGTGAAATTTGCTGGGAGAAACAACATAAGTGAAATGTCACAGCGTTGTGTAGTGTCACAGTACTGGGAATTTGAGCGCCGCAGCATTGTCAAACAGATCGGAATCATAGGTTGAGCACAGCAGCACTCCAAATTGGCGTCGTAGAGCTTCAAGGTAGATTGAAGAGTTTTATTTCTCGATTTTCACAAGGGTGGCGTCCCTTGGTGAAATTAACTTAGCTTTCTCTTGTGTTTGTGTGTGAGAACGGTGCAAAAATGTAGAGAAGCAAGGAGAGAGTGAGAGAAAAGAGAGATCTATACTTATTTCTCTCAATTTTCATAGTTAATTTTTTGGTGTAGTGTGGCTATGTGGTTTTTTCCCTATTTCGAATTTTTTTAATATTAAATTATGATGCTCTTTAGTTTCTGTTGCTTTTACTTTCTTTTTTATTTCGTTGCATGGTTTACTTCCTTCCATCCCCAACATTTAAAAGCGTAGGCTACAAAATATGAGAGATGATAGATAGAATACTTTGTAAGCGGAAGTCTATGTTTTTTGTGAGAAGAATAATTTAATCATTTTAAATATAGCTGATAATTTTGTAATACGAGGGAGATCGAGGCGTCATTCTCAAGCAGCCATAAATGAATATCATTATAAAATTGAGTTATTTTATTCAGTTGTAGACATGCAACTTCAAGAGTTTAACAATAGATTTGAAAAGATTAACACTGAGTTGCATATGTGTGGCATGCTTGAATTCATGCAACTCATATTAAACTTTTGACAAACAAAGATTGGTATGTGTTAAAACTAGAAATTTAAGAGGAAAAAGCTTGCCTTATTATACAATATACTCCCTATTTATAGATCTATACAGGAGGTCTAATGAAGAAACAAATAACTATAGAATAATTGCTGAAATAAAATCTTTCATAAATCAGATGTCTAGTTATGTAAGGTACTCAATGAGTTTTAGAAGGCCTCCCATGGATCCATGTTTGTAGTCGTTGGATCTATGAGGGAACTGAGGGATGAGATTTAACAGTATATAGCAAAATTTTATGCATTAGACTTTTTATATACATATATTGTTATATTAGAAAGCCAACTTGAGACTTTTATCAATAATATGAGATCTAGTGATGTATTCAACCATTTAAGAGGAATTGAAGAACTTGCACAAAAAATGATGGAGACTAAGAAAAATGATGTTTATCCTTTGGTGTTCTTACTTATAAAATTAGCTTTGATATTAGCAATTGCTACAGCAAGGTCAAACTAGCATTATCCGTTATGAAAATTGTAAAGAATTATTTACACAATCATATGAGAGATTCTTGGATGAATGATTATTTGATTATGTATTAAAAAAAGATGTTTTTAAAAGTATTGATAATAAAGTGATTGTACAACAATTTCAAAATATAATGACTCGAAGAGAGAAACTATTGGTTTAATGTAATAAAAATATGAATATCATGTGCTCATGATTGTAAGTGTTTTTATTATATAATTTATCTTTTTATAGAATAAGTCAAATAAAAAAATTTTAGAACCACTGATGTCGGTCCCAAGCTTGAATGAAAAAAAGATGAAGGATTTTTCAATATTCATAATTTGTGCCCCCATATAAAAAAATTCTTAGCTCCTCCACTAGATGCATATATATCGAACACTTAGCAAATCATTATATAGCACCACGAGATTTATTATAATCAAATAACTAATGAGTCACACAAGAGTAACACAAGCTCATAGGTTAAAAATAATCATCACTTACTTTAAACTAAATAAATAAATTTTTGTGATATTCTTGAAAAACATACCTACTAGAAGCTCATACAAATATTCTAAGATAATTAGCCAAAAAATAGGAGGATTTCAGGAAGGAGAGTTATGACTAATTAAGGAGGAAAGCACTCTTCTAGAATCTAGTTTTATAAGAAAGAAAGGAGTTTAGAAGGAAATACTAGGGGTAGGGGTGTCAATATTTAACACGATCCGAAAATCCGACTCAAAAAATTTTGGGTTAGGGTCAACCTATTTTGCAAACAGGTCGAGTTCGGGTTCCCGGATGTGACCCATTTGGAGGAACAGGTCGATTTGAGTTGGCCCGAAAATTCAAACTCAAACTGGGTTAACCCGGGAAAATCACGCGTGAGTCACGTCCGCGCTGACGCGGCCCATCTCATCCCATCCGCGTTGACACGGCCTGTCCCGTCCTATTTGACGTCGTCGTTGAGTGGCCATCGTTCATCAGCAACTGGATCGGAAGCAACGACAACAACGGGCAGGCCTCACCGTTCGGAGGCAACGACGCCAATAAGCCAACGGCAGGGAGCTCACCATTTTTCTTTTGTAGTTGGATCGAAAGCAACAATGATGATAGGAGAGAGCTCATTGTCCATTCCGATGTTGGATTGGAAGTAACGAAAAAGAAAGGAGGGAGCTCGTCATTTGTCGTCCCACAGCTCAACGCCTCAATCACTCAAAATGGGTCCACGGGTCGAGTTCGGGTTGGTTCAACTTGTGTAGGGTTAGTTCTGAATTGGACCTAAACCCAACCCCTGACCCAATTTTGACAGCCCTAACGAAGGTTGTCAAAACGGGTCTACGGGTTGGGTTCGGGTTTGGGTTGAACTCGAGATTGACCCGATTCAAACGAATTAACCCTAACCCAATCCGATTTTGTAAACGGGTCAAAACTTCAGACCCATACTCAACCCATCGGGTTACCAAGTTAACCTGACCCGATCCTCTAACCCGAACTTTTCCAGGTTAAGTGAGAATGTGCAGGCGTGATCCCGACTGACAAGCGAGCGAGCGAGGGTGAGGGAGCAGGGATGCAAGCGCATGGGAATGGGCTCGGTGCGGGCACGGTCCAGGTGCAGACGTGTCACACAAGAGTAGGACGAAGGGAGGATAAGCGAGGCTAGTGGCCTGCGTGAGTGAGCGGGGCGCGAGAGGAAGAGCGAGTCCGGGTGCTGACTCGAGCGAGCGCGGCAGGGTGAGCTTGACCAGTCGTCTACACGGTCGCGAGCTCGGGAGAGGTGAAGAGCTATCACGAGTGCGGGAGAGGCGAGGAGCTGTCACGAGCGCGGGAGTGGGACGCTCGTGACAGATCAGATCCAGGTCAATTCGGGTCACTTTTGAGTTTCGGATTAACCCAAATCTATCCCGATTTTTTAAATAGGTCAGCTTGTTGAACTCGAATCCGACTCATTTGGTAAACGAGTTGACCCAAACCCGAGCTTTTTCGGATTGGGTTTTGAATCAAGTCAAATATTGACACCCTAGGGAATACTCTAGTAATGATAAATGTTGGAACCCACTTGCTATTTACAATCTGCCAGAGCCCACGACA
>JADPUM010000316.1:0-5000 GCA_016618105.1 Dendrobium huoshanense | reverse complement strand
TCTTACCCCGGCCTGGATTGGGGAGCCAGCTAAACCACCTAAACGATTTAAAAATTATGAGTCCGGTCAATTTATGTAGAGTGGTCGGGACGTTATTTAAGAAAGGTATTTGAGAACGGGACCGACATCTAGAGCAGATCCTAAATGGTCCCTTAGACTTATGTTGGGTTTGATGTCTAAGCTAATGCAATTAAATATTAGACTCTTTTAAATGTGTTGCTAATGCGATGCATGCTAATTGACTCGATTGAATGCAGAATTTGTATGTAGCAGTTTAAAAATTTTTGGCTTAGAAAATAGGTTTTTTTCCTAGAGATTGCATAACATCCCCTTGGCAGACCACCTGGCCTATGAGGGTGCCGATCACAAAGATGTGATGTGTTGTTATGTTGAACACACACAATTGTCAATCTGAATTTGTTATAACTTAATGTTTTCAGTACTGTCATTTATCAACCAAATATTAATGTTTCTTTGCAAAATGAAATTTTATTTACAAATTATGTTGATAGTTAGTTCAAAAGGAATCTTATAGTTTCTTCTTCAAATGTTTGATTATAGATTATAACTTTATGTATTCATTCATAATTGCGCATCGTTAGTTAGAATAATTATTGAAAAACCATTGTTATGTAATATAAACACACAAAATTTGTAGATGTAACTTGGTTATAGCCAAGGTGGGTGTTGGAATCCAAATAATTGTGAGTTTAGGTATGTCAATGCAACAAAATTCAAGACATCATACAAAGCATGAGAGAAATGAACGAAATATTAGCTCTTTATTTGAGTAGTTGAAAATTTCTATTGGGAGCAGTGCGGTGCTATGGAAGGTAGCATTGTGATGCTAGGTCTATAAATATCTAAATCATTTTCTAAAAATTTATTTCTTTGCATGCAGACGACAAGTTAGAGAGAGGAAGTGACAGAATTCAGAGAGAAAGTGGGATTTTGAGGTCATAGGTAGTTGAATTTCGACGAGTCAGTTGGAAAAGTTATTTGTTTAGAGATAGGTTAGCATTACCCCACTTTAGATTTCAATTTTATCGTTTATGTGGATAATTTTGGTATTTTATTTAGTTGGAGTTTATACTAACAAAAATTTATGGAGATTTAGAAACATTTCATATTGTTACTTTTGATATATGAAATAATTGATTATTTTGATCATATTGACAAGAAAAATATATATAAATTTTTATCGAGTGTTTTGAGTTCTGCACTACCTTTAAGTATTTCAATGAGCATATTAATTTTTTTTTTAGAAATTATTATAGAATAATAAATGCTTTAAAATAATTTTGTGAATGTTGCTTAGAAATGATTTTTTTTTTTAATTTGCTACTATTAAATATGTATACAAGTTTACCCGTTAAACACTACTAATTTATTGCACATGTGAAATTTTATAAATTTTTCTATATCATGTTGAATGTTCATAAATGTTGAAAGCATAGATGAATATATGTTTATGTGTTAAAAATTTTGGGGAAATTTTTTAAATTAGGTATTATAAAAAATTTAATAATATAGTTAACTATTGAAAATTAAATAAATTTTAAAATAGGCAAAGTTGACCGTCAAACCAGCGGCTTATGCTAACTTAGACTTGCTGAGTCATGTGCCAGTCGCCGAATTGACAGGTGACTTTTTTTAAAAAAAATACTATTATAAGTTACTCGTTAAACGGTCAACTTGTTACCATAAATTTCAAAAAATAATTTAAAAAATAAAATATGTTAAAAATATATTAAATTAATATATTTAAAAATAATTAAAAATAAAAATAGAGACAAAAACTAAAAATATAAAGTTAATGTAAACTATAATATCTATATTTTAATGGAAGTCAATAGTTTAAATATATATATATATATATATATATATATATATATATATATATATTAATCAAAATTTAATAAAAAAAGAACATTTTTTTTTATTTTGATATTATAAAAATTTTAATATGTATTTTTTTAATGGATAAGCATTATACCAAAATTTTAAGCGACAAAATAAAAAATAATGATTCAAAGTTTCTCCTTAAACATAGGCTTCGAAAGTAAATATCATAACTCTATATTTTTTGTTTATATATATATATATACATATATATATATATATATATATACATATATATATATATATATATATACATATATATATATATATATATATACATATATATATATATATATATATATATATATATATATATATATATATATATATATATATATATAAACTATTGACTTTTAGTAAAATATAGAAATTATATTTTACACAAATTCTATTTTTTTTGTCTATTTTAATTTTATTTTAATATAATTATTTAATATATTTTCAACCTATTTTATTTCTAAATTATTTTTCAAAATTTATTGTAGTAAGTCTCCCGTTTAGCGAACAACTTACAATAGTAATATTTTTTTAATAAGTCGCATGTTAGTTCGACGACTGGCACATGACTCAACAAGTCTGAGTTACCATAACTCAGGTGTTTGATGGGCGACTTTGTCTATTTTTAATACTTAATTATATTATTAAAATGGACTTCATTGTTGCATACAAAATATTGAAATTGTTCAAAAATAACATCCATATTGTCCAGGTAATCAAGCACACTAAAATAAAAAATGTGTACATTTGCTCGAGATGGTCGACACATAAATTGAGATACTGGATAAATGACAAATTTGTGCTAGTTTAAAATAATAATAATAAATCTAAAATGATATATTAAGTGAATTTTATAAATTATAATTTGGAGATTTAAATGATATGATTAATTGTTAAATTATTATGATAAATATTAATTAATACATAAATAAGAATGAATCCTTATATCTTATTTATCTGTTCAAATAAAAAAATATATTAAATGAATTTTATAATGAATATATTTAATTAATAGTTAATTTATATATATGTTTTTATAATTAATCTCGCTGTTGTTTATATCTCCACCAGCAAGCCGTTTGACACTTTGCATATACGTGTCTCCGTGCATGAAAGTGCACGATTCATCTATCCACCTCTCCTCCCTTCTTCCCCACTCGAACAGCCACTCATGCACGGAGAATCGTGCACTGTGGAGTATGAGTGGAGGTACTGCACGGTTCTCCACAGTGCACTGTGGAGTATGAGTGCAAGCGAAGGGAGCCATTTGACACTTTACCAACCTCCTATATCCACCAAATCCAACCGCTCCCTTCGCTTGAACTCCTCATCCACGTACACCTCTCACACCCCATCTCCCTCATCTTTGTCACTACAAGAAAATCTTTCATTACCGTCGGACTTTCCAACGGACATAAATTTACAAGAAAAAGCAGCAGACTAACCAATAGAATATACGCCAGTAAATTTACAGCAAAATTATTGGCGTACTTTCCATTATTACCGGTGGATTCGGTGTACTTTCTATGTAAACATCCCAGCCGAAACTAATCCTCTGGGATCACTGAACGCGCTCCCAGTCTCATACCAGAACCCAAACCCGAAATCCACACTCCCAATTGCCTTCGCAGCATGAAAAAAGGTATACTTCATAAAGCTTAAAATTCCCGTGCAGGCATGCGAAGATCCACTCATGCCTTTCTTGATGGAGTAGGATAAAAAAATATATAAGGACTGACGTCTTTTTTAACGTGGTGGGCAATCCCACTCGTAAATTCCTAAATATGATTTTAATTATATAATAAATGGAGAATATTAATGAATGAGAAATCATTGTTACCTCCAACAATTTATCATTATAAGTACCAATTGATTTGATAAATACAAGTTCTAACATCTATTATTTAATTGAAGTCTAATTCTATCTTCATATTATCCTTAAAGCAAAAATAACATGAGGTTGATCCACTGATGTTTACAGATAAAGTAATAACAAAAAATTTTGGAATCATAAATTTTTCATTTGATCAGACGCATTATAATGTCATTTTTGGATCTATCGGAAAAACTATTTAAAATAATTGAGAACTTCTGGAATTTATTTTTTATAAGCAAATGGCTTTGAATTTCACACATTTATAGTCGGTATGGATGATTCCAAAGATAGCAAAATTATTGAAGTTCTTGCATGTTGGAGACTTGGAGAAGTCAAATCTGCTTGGAATGGTATGTAAGGTTCGACTTACCTGATGGGTGTGTGATGAGCATGAATGCAAGGAAGTTTCGTGATTACAACTGCCTCCAAGCTATGAGCAATACTCCTTGCATTACAATTGTTTTACTTGTAGCACTCTATTGCATGCTATGAGCAATACTCCTTGGTCTAACATTTTGATTATCTATGCAGAACTTGACTTCCCTTTGCAAACATATTATTCCTAAGCTATTAGGGATATTGTATTGCATTGGAGAAGAATATTTTGACATAAAAATGTTCCGGCCGTTACGCCGCAAGTTATTTTACCGACGGCTAACCGGCGGTCACTGTACTGACGGCATGACGGCGGTTACAGCGACCGTCGTGCGTTCGAATAATCGCCGGTCAAGCATCGGTTCACCGCCGGTAACATTTCCGGCGGTTACCCGACTGTCATAGCCGACGGTATTATCGGTTGTAGGCATCGCCAGGCTTTCACCGGATAACCGCCGACGGCCGTCGGTAAACCGCCGGTATATTACCAGCGGTGTAAGGAAATTACCGGCGGCGTAAATTAGCCGTCCGATATCATAGTTTCCGGCGGTCAAACCGCCGATTGGCCGCCGGAAACCTGTAGCACCTGAAAAAAAAATTGATAGCATTCCCTCTATTTGAGGGAGGTTCACCCTAAATTCTAAACCTGGAGAAATAGCAATACATAATAAGATGTTTTGGGCAACACGCCGCTATATTCATCACAACTATATACATAAACACAAATTAAACAAACAAGTTTACAATCAAACATTAAAAAGTTCTAAATAAGTTCATCAAACATAAAACAAGTTCACCAAGTTCTAAATTCAATAAGGTTACAATCACAAGTTTTAAAACAATCATCAAA
>JADPUM010000314.1:0-21453 GCA_016618105.1 Dendrobium huoshanense | reverse complement strand
AAGGAGTTAGCCAAAGAAAGGTTGATGCAGGTGAACCATGAAGGGAGAAAAACATAGCACTGAATGTGGAAGAGTCTAAGAGTGAACACTCACAACCTGAGGATGAAGACGACATCACATTAATGATTAGATAATTCAGAAGCTTTTTGAAGAGGAAGCAGAAGAGACACCAGCAGTGGAATATAGGTTAATTCAATAAAAATGCCAAGGTTTCAAATAAAATTATTTGCTATGAATGCAGGAAACCTGGACATATAAAGACGGATTTCACAAAACTCAAAGCCAATCATAGTAAGGATAAGATAGAGGAGAAACCATTTGTGAAGAAGGGCAAGAAGAAGTTCCAATGAGCTTTTTGGGTAGACTCAGCTTCGGACTCATTAGAAAAAGAAAAGGAAGAAGAAGTCACTAATATATGCTTAATGGCCGATAATCTTGATCAGTCAGATCAAGAAGAGGTATGTGACTTAACTTATGACAAACTTTTTGAAGTTTCTGAACACATGCATGAATCATATAGGAAAATGAAAAAAATGCATGCTAGCCTTAGTTTAGAATTGGAAGAGCTTAAAAAGGAACATAAAATTCTTAAAAAAGATCATGGTTTGATTGATAACAACCACATGAAATTACTTGATGAGTTTGATGACTTGAATAAAAATCATGAGAATTTAAAATTATCCTATGCAGAACTCGAGAAAGATTTTAAGAACTTTAAGGATGAATCAGAGAGCAAATTATATAAAATCAATTATTTAAATCAAATTTTGGAAGATATAAATTCATTTTACAAATTAACGATAAAAGCTCTCAAGGATAATAGGATTCCTCCTAAACTTGAAGATTTTACTAATCCTATTATGTATCCTAAATTTATACAATCCCTGAATAGACAGATGAATGTTAGAATACTTAGGAAACCATTTCCAAAAGTAAAATGTAATAATTGTGAATTATTTGGACATATAGCTCACACCTGTACTTTGAAGATGAAAACAAATTTGGTGTGGAGACCTAAGATGCATAAACCTAGACATATCATACATGCATCTGATTATAAATTGCTAAAAGATGAACCCAAACTTATTTGGGTTCCTAGGTCTAACGCTTGATAATTTTGCAGGGTCGCTCTCACACAAGACCTCGTGAGAGCATATGGTACCTGGACATCGGATGTTCAAAGCATTTGACTGGAAATACTGCTCAATTGATAACGTTGGAAGCCAGGAGTGGAGGCAAGGTTACACTTGGAGATAACACCACAAGGAAGGTGGTTGGATCAGGTATGATTGGAAATTTTAAAAATTTTTTCATAGACAATGTGTTATTGGTAGAAGGCTTAAAGCATAATTTGTTAAGTATAAGCCTGCTATGTGATAAGGGTTATTGTGTAAACGTTTTTCCTACTAGTTGCATATTAAGCCTAAATAATAAAGATATTTTGAATGGTAAAAGGGTAAATAATGTTTACATGCTAGATTTAAATTGCATTAATTCTCATACTGCTCTTTATTTGAAAACTGTATCTGATGAGTCATGGCTATGGCATATGAGACTTTGTCATTGTAGCATAAAAAACTTTAGGAGAATTACCCACAAGAACTCAGTGAGAGGTATACCTAAACTAGACTTTACTAAGGATCACCTTTTTGATGCATGTCAACTAGGAAAGCAAGTGAAGTCCTCTTTTCAGTCCAATAAGGATCTTAGAACTAGTAAACCTTTTGAAATTTTGCATATGGATCTTTTTGGACTAGTTGGAACTGTGAGTCTAGGAGGGAAGGTATACGGATTTGTGATTGTGGATGATTACTCAAGATTCACATGGGTTAGATTTCTTATTCATAAGAGTGAATCATTTGAGGAATTTAGAATTTTTTTGACTTGGATTCAAAGAAAACTAGGGTGTGAAATTATTTCTATACAAAGTGATCATGGAGGAGAATTTGAGAATGAGAAATTTGATGAATTTTGTAAGGAAAATGGAACTGATCACAACTTTTCTGCACCTATAACCCCTCAGCAGAATGGGGTAGTCGAAAGGAAAAATAGAACATTAATAGAAGCCACCCGAGCAATATTGGTATAATACTCACTTCCAAAATATTTTTGGGATGAGGCAGTTAGCACTACATATTATGTTCTGAACAGGGTGAATATGAGATCAAAATTAAATAAAACACCTTATGAGTTGCTAAAAGAAAGAACACCTAATTTATCTCATTTGCATGTTTTTGGTTGCAAGGTGTTCATTCATAACAATGGAAAATCTGGCATAGGAAAATTTGATCCAAAATCAGATGAAGGAATTTTTGTTGGATACTCAAGTATTGGAAAATCTTATAGGGTATTCAATAAAAGAACTTTGGCAATTGGGGAGACCATATATGTTGTTTTTGATGAATCTGGAAATTTGGAAGAGCCAAATATTATAGAAGATGAGATTGTAGATAACTCCCAAAAGTTTGATAAAATAAATTTGGAAGAAAATGTGGAAGAAAATTTGGAGAAAGAAAACCCTTTGCCTAGAGAGTGAGATTTTTTAAAAACCACCCAAGGGAATTGATTATAGGTGAACCTAGTGAGGGTGTAAGGACTATGCATGGATTAAACAAGGAAGTCAATCATTCAGCCTTCATTTAAACTTTAGAACCCATAAATATTGATCAAGCACTATCGGATGAATTTTGGATTTTGGTCATGCAAGAAGAGTTAAATCAATTTGTAAGAAATAAAGTTTGGGAATTAACTACAAGGCCAAAGGATCAAAGTGTAGTTGGAAGTAAGTGGGTATTCAAAAATAAAATGAATGACTCAGGAGTGGTCATTAGAAATAAGGCTAGATTAGTAGCTAAGGGGTATAATCAGATTGAAGGGATTGATTTTGAGGAAACTTTTTCCCCTGTAGCTAGAATTGAAGCAATTAGGGTTTTGCTAGCCTTTGTCTGTTTTAGAGGATTTAAATTATATCAAATGGATGTCAAAAGTGCCTTTTTAAATGAGGTAATTCAAGAGGATGTTTTTGTAGAATAACCTCCAGGTTTTAAAAATCCTAAATACCCAAATCATGTTTTCAAGTTGAAAAAGATATTATATGGATTGAAACAGGCACCTAGGGCTTGATATGAGAGGTTGAGCACCTTCCTACTTGAAAGATCTTTTGAAAAAGGAAGTGTGGATATAACTCTCTTTTTGAAGAGATGTGGAAAGGATATACTCATTGTTCAAATTTATGTGGATGATATCATTTTTGGATCTTCAAATAAAAATCTTTGTGATGATTTTTCTAAAATAATGATTAGTGAATTTGAGATGAGTCTAATGGGAGATTTGAGTTATTTTTTAGGATTTAGCATTAAGCAAATTGAGGAAGGTACATTTCGTAGTCAATCAAAGTTTGTTAAGGACATCTTCAAAAAGTATGAAATGGACAATGCTAAACCTGTTAGTACACCAATGAGTTCCTTAGTTCAGTTGGATAAGGACCTTAAGGGAAAATCTATTGATCAAAAGAAATTAAGAGGGATAATTGGATCTTTACTTTACTTGACTGCTAGTAGACCTGATATCATATTTAGTGTTTGCTTGTGTGATAGATTTCAATCAGATCTAAAAGAATCACATTTGACAGGAGTGAAAAGGATTTTAAGATATCTGTTAGGAACTCAGAACTTAGAAATTTGGTATCCTTTGTTTAGATCATCATTTAAAATTATTGATTAATCAGATTCTGACTTTGCAGGTAGTAGGGTGGATAGAAAAAACACTTCTGGAATATGTCAGTTCATTAGAAATTCATTAGTTTCATCGTCTAGTAGAAAACAAAATTCAGTAGCCCTATCTACTACATAAGCTGAATATATTGCATTAAGAAGTTGTGTGGCACAGGTACTTTGGTTAAAACAACTGTTAATTGATTTAAGATTAACTATAGGCACTATACCAATTTATTGTGATAATACTAGTGCTATTTGCATTTCTAAAAATCCTATTCAACATTCAAGAACCAAACACATAGACATAAGGCATCATTTCATAAGGGATCATGTATCCAAGGGAGAAATTGAACTCATTCATGTTACAACTGAAAATCAACTTGCATACATTTTTATAAAACCTTTTGCCTTTGATACTTTCAGTGCATTAAGAACAAGGCTTGGTGTGATTGATTTAAATTCTTAAATAAAAATGTTTTCTGCAACATTGATGTTTTTTTTCTAGTTAATGTTTTTGTGTTCGTTATGAGTTTTTGATCTTTTTTTATGTGATTTTTTTTGGAGTCTATATTTTATTGTTGTCATGGTGTTTTTGATGTGTTTTTGATGTGTTTTTTGAATTTTAGTTTTTTTTGTGTTCAAAATCAAAAATATTTTTAAGTGACTATCATCCGGGACAAAAAATTTTCGTACGGGACGATTTGTGTAATGTGTCAAAGTGTCAGATTTTAAACCGTTTGCATGTTGTTTTCAGTGTTTAATGGTCACTTCGTCTGGACGATCATTATGATCGTACGGGATGATCTATTTTTCAATTGACGGGATGAATGAATGAAGCGGTTGAATGGATAAGGTAGTTTTTAATACGAACTTCGTACGTACAAACCTTTGGTTTGTCTCGACGAACACATGTCAGTTCGATGTAGGGGATGGTTTCAACTACCATTAAAATGATATAAGTTCTGATCGTCCCGGGATGTACAGGTATTTGTCTGTACGATCATACTTGTCAAAAGTCTGTACGAAAGGATGCTTTGTAAGACGCATTGATTACGAAAAGTCGTTTTATTCTGGTCGTACTGGATCGTCTGTATGAAATATTTTCATATGGGACGAACAAAAACATCGTACATGACAAAATTTTTTTGTCTGATACAAACATGTCGCTTTCAATAAATAGGCGGGTTTTTTAGATCAATAAGTCACACTTTTAACATCACTTTCAATCCCTTTCGTATTCTAAATCTTTTACAAATGGCAAGTTCTAGCAAGCGCTAAAAGGTTCTAGCGAAGAAACCTCAAAGGAATTCATCCGAGAACTTTCTTTTTGAAGCAAATGAGGATTCTTTTCCTAGGTTTGCTGCAGCCAAAATCCCCCCTCCAGAATTCTAAACCAAGATGGAATTACTTTTTTGTTGATGCATTTATTTGCTTCGACACAGTTTCATTTTATCCTTACCCTCATCCACCACTACAATAAAGAAACATTTCAGTACTTTCTTGCCAACATGTCCTTCAATTCTAACCACTATATAATTCGTTCTTTTGTTTTCAAACAAAAAGTTAAAAACACAAAGCATGAATTATGAGCATTTTTAAACTTAAGAATTGAGGGAGCAAGAGCCCATACCTTAATCACCAATAATCAATATAAATGGCATAAAATTAATAGGGTGATTAGAAGAAATGATTTAGATGAGCATGTGGCTAGGGTATTAGGTCTTGTCAAAAATGCACTACTCATTCAGCATGTTCTTAGAACTTCAATCATTCCAAAAGCTGGTGATAGAGTTAATATAACCCCCCTTCTTTCCATGGTGACCTTCTTAATCATGAGCAGTAAACCTATAGATGAAGCACAACTTATTCTTGACTATCTTTATAGGATTTCTAAAATTAGCCATGCATAACATAAAAAAAGAGGAATGTTGCCTTAGGACACTTAGTTAACTATGTTATGGAGATGAAATACAACTTGTTTCATCCTGATCAAGAATATGAAGAACTGCTCTACTACAATGAAGGATCATTTAGAGCGATGTTCAAGGAGGAATCAGGTAAAGCACATGTCATAAGTGATACAGAGGAAGAGCTAGAAGGTGCACCTCCTCCCGCTAATGAACCAAATTATCAGGATTTGGTTCAAAGATTTGATCGATTAAAGACACTTTTTTATCAATGTTTTGATCAAATTGAGACTCATTTACAGCAGCATGCTGCACAATATCAATATGACATGGGTTTTATAAGGGAGAAAATGAATGACATCAATACCAATGTACTTATGATGAGTACATACTTTAACATCTTTGGTGGTGCTGCTGCTCCTCCTCCTCCAGATCAGGGACCATCTGTGTGATAAATGCATTTGATGTTATGTGCTTTTATGTATTTCTTTTTTTTTTTAGTTGTTGTTTTTTTAGGGAGTTTGATGTATTTTTCTTTTATTTAGATGTTTTGTTGTTGTAGATATATCTTGATCTAAGATTGTATTATCTTTCTATTGATATCAATATATGTTGTTATATTTTGACTTTAATGATTTTTGAAATGTATGTTAGTATTTATGACAATCATCAAATTTTTAATCTTAAATGTGCTATATCCTGAATTATAAGTTAAAATTAAATTCATTAGAAAATCTAATTGTTCTAAATTTAAGTTTTTATAATAACTTGATATTATTAAGATTATCAATTTAATGTATCTTATTTAGACTACTTTATTGTTAATATTATTATTGAAATTGTGATGTTTTTCTTATTTTGTATTTCACTTATCAGTTAATATTTATGCACTTAGATAAATTTGAAATTTTAGTTATTGAGTTTGGAAAGAATACGATTACTCTTGAAAAATGTACAAATGTACAAAAATCAAAAGAAATGCGCAAAGGTTCGCAATGTGAAAAAGAGGCACAAAATAAGACCAACATGAAAAAAAGATGCACAAAATGTGCCACAAATTTGAAAAAGATGCGCAAAGCACCACATGTGGTAGTTATTTCTTTCCAGATTCTTTTAACCTCTTAATTCAAATTGTTCTTATGTTCATTTATATTACATATTGAAATTTGAAATATACAATTTTTCTATTCATCCTTCTTGCAATAATTTTCTTTATCTTAATGTCTAAATAGACTCATGTTTTGATAAATTCTTTTTAGTTTCTATGTTATATCTCTTCTTAAGTTTTATGAATTTTTATTATTTGACTAATATTTTAATTTTATTTGCATACATTATTTCAATCACTTTTAAGTTTAAACTGTCAAATGATTTTCATATTTCTACTTACATTTCAAGTATTTTTCTTCTTCACTTTTTGATATTGTCAAAAAGGGGGAGAAATTATTTGTTGTGTCTTGTGTATTTATGTCAAGTGTATTTTTGTATTTTTTATTTGTTTTATAGTATGTTTTCGTATGTGTGTTTGATTATTTTTGTTTTGTCTTTTGTGTTGTTTAAAATTTTTGAAAAATAATTTTTTTAATTCAATTACCTCCTTATTTTCATGGGTTTATTAATTTAGGGGGAGCTTAGGAGATTCTTAGAATTTGAAATCCTACAAACAATAATTATTTTACCATCATCAAAAAGGGGGAGATTGTTAAGAGAGTTGCTATTTGCATATTTTACATACTTGCAACTTGTACAGTTTTGAAGATTCCAAATATTATTGTTTTATGTGTAGTTATCTCTTAACACTTGTTGGAAGATTTGTTTTTGCTCTTGTGTGTACTAATATTTCAAGAAAATTGAACTCCAAACTACTGAAGACTTCAAATCAAATTCGCATGAGATGTCTTGTATTTTGAAGCTTATAATTTTTGTATGAATTAAGTTTGAGAGGGAGTGATTGTAATTGAGTGAATAAACCCCCACACACTTGAGGAGATCTTAAAAATTTTGTACTGATAGTACGGGATGAATATAATTTGTACGGGACGATCAAGTCAGTTATCTTCTTGTAAGAGCAATGGAATGAACAGTTTTTGGAGAAAATTTTTTCTAAGTCCTAATCATCTAGGACGAAGATATTTTCATCCCAAGACGAGCTAGGCTCTATAAAATTTTTGTCCAGACAAAATTATAATCGTCCCAGGATAAGCTAGGCTCTGTAAAATTTTCATCAAGACGAAATTATAATCATCCCTAGACGAGTTGTGCTCTGTAAAATTTTTGTCAATATGACATTTCGAATCATTCCTGGAAGAGTTACTCTATGTAAAAATTTCATCCAGATGAAATCCTATTCATCCCAGGATGATGGAAACCGACTTAAGTAAGTTGGTTACATCCTGTAGTTATTTGGGAACCGACCTATGAAATAACTGTTCGTCCAGACGAACCTAGTTCATACGGAACGATGATCATATACGAACATAGTTCGTACCAATATTCATTAGGATCATTTTCGAAACTTTAAGTAAAATTGTCTAGGACGATCCACGATCGTACGGGACGATCCATTTCGTGTTGACTTGAAAATTTACAGTTTTTAGACGATTTTTCTTATCTCTTCTATATATAGTCCAATTTAGACTGCCACCAAATCTTTTTGCTCATTGATCTTTGTGCTTATTGAAAGAAGAGTCAAGGAGAGACTGTGAGAGAGAGCATACAAAGGAGAATTCTTACTACTGGAGCGTGAAGGCTTCACTTTATTTTTAAAGGTAAGATTCTCTACTTGTGATTTTGGATTACTTCACTCTTTTATTTCTTCCTTCTTGAATTCTTGTGAGAAGATCTATCAAGGAGATCTGGTTCTCTGGTGACACTTGGAGAGTGTGAATAGCCGCGGGTTCTCTACCCACACTAGGAGAGTGTGAAAGGATGTGGGTTCTCTTTCCATACTAGGAGAGTGAGAAAGGACGAAGGGTTCTCTGCCTACACTAGGAGAGTGTGAAAGGATGAAGGGTTCCTTGCCTACACCGGGAAAGTGTGAAAGGACGAAGGGTTCTCTGCCTACACCGGGATAGTGTGATAGGACGAACAGTTCTCTGCCGACATCAGAGGAGTGTGAAAGGATAGACGGTTCTCTGCCAGCACTGTGGATAGTGTAAAAGGACGACGGTTCTCTGCCGCACAGGGTAGTGGTGAAAAGAGTTTTGTAAAGGCTTCTCTGCCTTGCTATGGGTGTAAAAGGAGAGTCACTAGTGGTATTAGTGCCATACTCGGAGGGTGCCTCCGGGGAATAGATGTAGGTCTGGTTTTGACCGAACCACTATAAATCTGGTGTCATTATTTTTCCGTTATTTTTTTTTTGATTTACTATTTTAAAATTGTGGTTGAAATTTTTTTTCTACAAAATTCATTAAAATTTAATTTCGGTATAAAATATTGAAAAGAGGGATTAGTTTTTAAAATACCAATTCACCACCCCCCCCCCCCCCCCCCCCCCCCCCGCGTCTTGGTTAGCCGTGGGACATAAGCTTAGGCTTAACTACCTAATTCATAGTAAACGAGTTTCAACACTTTCCTTCCAAATGAAATAGATAGAGCAACAAGTAGATAGAAACAAAAAAGTATTTAGCATCTTAAAACTAATCTGATGCCTAAATAAAAACCATGATTTGAATTAAAATTGGCCTAAGAATAAAAAAAATTAACCCATGCACAAATTTAGAAGTAATCTTTAAAGAAAATCACAGTCAAAGAACATATGGTTTTGTTTTTCTTCAGCTTTAGAGCAAAGGAGATGCGTTAAAGGAACATTCAAATTCCTTTTAGCCTTAAAATTAGTCGTTTTCAACCCCTTTAAAATTTCCATCCAAGCAAAACAAGAAAATCTTATAGCATATCTTTTATGCCAAATATAAGGGTACCATTCTACTCTGGTAAGATTATTGAAAAAAGCTTTATGAAAAATCTTAAAAGAAGGATACATCACTCCATTCAAAGAAATATTAGAAAATTTTTATTATTAATGAAATAGCTTCAACAGCTATAAAATTATTATTAGGAAAATAATCAAGAATCATCCATATGACATTAATAGTCTAATCACCAATAGTACTTAAATTGGTCAAATTATCTTAAAAGAAGGATCCCAATACAAAGATAAAGAACAATTAGTGGTAATATTAAAAGAATTTTTACCTTTAATGTCTCTAATAATGATACAGAGATACTTCAAAAACTTAGAATCCTTTCAAGAATAAGGTTTCCAACAAAAAATGTATTTGTATTTAATCCAAGAAGCTTAAAAGCAATTACTATTAATGATAAACCAAATAACATAACAATTGTATTCAAAATAAAGGGTATTAGGATCTGGAATACAAACTCTCCTACCCTTTTAAATTGCAAACTTCTTTCCATGTAATCATATGAATTTTCCTAATGGAAGCTTCACCATAAAAAATGAAATTAGAAAAATGCTTTTTTAATAAATTTAAAATAAGTTTTAGGTACATAAAGCTCTCTAATCCAATAGTAAACAACTTTGGAAATAGTAAAGTTAATAAATTGGACCCTCTCCGTAAAAGATAAAATCTTATCTTTCTGACAAGTAAGAAGAGCTGTAATTTTATTATACAAAGAATAAAAATTTGCCAGAGTAAGCCTTTCATAAGAAATAGGCATCCCTAAATATTTCATAGCATTTTGAGAAGTAGGAATACCCATAATTTCACCAATTTCCTCCGATTTAGAATAACATTTAGAGAAAATGATAGAGCTTTTAGCATGATTGACAATTAAATGTGAAACCATGGAAAAATAATCCAAAATTTCCATTAAATCATCATCATTAGAAATAGAAGCTTTACCAAAAATAAGAACATGTTGTATAAAGTAAATGAGAATACAACACTCTTTAGATTTAACCCCCACAAAATGATCTACTTAAGACTTTTCTTCCAAAAGATTCTATAAATCATCCATAATAATATCAAAATGATAAGGTTAAATATGACACTCTTGATGAAGACCATAAGAAGAACTAAAGAAACACTTAATAGAAACATTAATCACAATAGAAAAGAAAATATCTTTAATACAACCATTAATCTAAGAAATAAAAATATTAGGAAAGCTTTTCTGAGCCAATCTATTAAAATGAAATTCTCTAGATACATTATCAAAAGCTTTATGAATATCCAATTTTAAACAAAAGAATTTATCTTTACCCAAGTAGTTGAATTCACTCAATAAATCAAAAACAAGAATAATATTATATGTAGACATTCTCGTTTTAATAAAACTAGATTTACTGCAATGAATAATAAAACACATCACACCCTGCATCCTATTAGCCAAAAATTTATAAAAGATATTACATAAAGCAATGGGTCTAAAATAAAAAATTTGTGAGGCATTAGCATGCATAGGAATAAGAGTAATAGTAGTGGCTTTAGAAGCCCCAAACATATAACCATTTTTAAAGAAAATTTGAATCGCTTTACAAAAACAAGATCAAATAATATCCCAAGAATTCTTAAAGAATTCAAAGTTTAAACCATTAAAACCTAGAGTAGACGAAGAAGGAATAGAAAAACTACCTTTCTAATTTCCTTGAAACTAACCATAACAATAAGATATTCCATAAGAACATAAGGAACCCTCTTACCGACCTGAATGACAAAGGAAGAGGTAAGAACCAATTTAGGGGAGTTAAAATTCTTAAAATGAATCTTATTCTTGTTGATCCTATTACTAATTTTAGAATAAAGAAATTCAAAGTCATCTTTGCCACAAGTAAGCTATTTAGATTCAGCTCTTTGAATAATCCAAGAAGACCATAGAGATAAATTAAAATTAAGAAACCCATTAACATCTTTAAGAGCCAAATTAAGATCATGATTCAAACGATTAACTTGAATTTTCTTAAGTAAATCTTACTGTTGCATTTGAACATAATTAGTATCTTTAGAAACATTGTTTAAGAAGCCCATGTCCACTTCTTGATCATGAACTTAAGAATACATAATTTACCAAATAAGTCATTAATAGGATTTTCAATAGGCCCTTTAAAAAAAAACACCAATAAAAAAATCCAAAAATTCTAGTTTTTACACAAAAAATTCTTAAAAAGAAATCTATTCCTCATTGAAGTTAAACTTTTATTACAACAACAACACCACCACCATCACCACCACCACCACCACCACCACCACCACCACCAACAACAACATCAAGCTTTTGTCCCACTACATGGGGTCGGCTACATCAACCTTTTTCACCATTATGTCCTATAAATGTAAAATTCTCATTTAAATCTAATAAATAAATATCATTTATAATATTTTCTAACCAAGTCTTTTAGGTATACCTCTACCTTTCTTAACATAAGTCAAATCTAATACCTCGACTTTCCTAACCGCATCATTGGAAGTTCTCCATTGAATGTGAGCAAACTATCCAAGGAAACTCTCTCTAATCTTCTCTTCCACTGGAGCTACTCCATCCTTTTCATGTATTTGCTTATTTCATAACCTATCTCTAAGGGTAGAGTCACTCATCTACCAAAGCATCCTCATATCTACAACACTTAACTTAGTATTATGCTTCTCTTTTAATGGCCAACTTTTGGCACCATAAAGCATTACAAGTCTCACCACCATCTTATAAAATTTTCCCTTAAGTTTGAGGGTGACTTTTCTATCGCGCAACAAGCTCGATGCCTTCCTCCACTTCAACCATCCAACTTGAATTTTGTTGATAATATCCCCATCCATTTCACCACCACTTTGCTAAATAGATCCAAGATATGTAAAATATGTACTCTTATTATTGACTTGATCACCCAAAGTCACAATCCCTTCATTAGGTTTATTGCTACTAAAATTATACTCCATATATCTAGTTTTTGATGTACTCAAGCAAAAACCTTTAGACTCTAAGGTTGACCTCCGTAATTCAAGTTTACCTTCAATTCCCTCTCTAATCTTATCAAAACGAAGAATATCTTCAGCAAAAACCTTACACCAAGTTACATCCTCTTACAAATGTTTAGTGAGAAAATTCATGACTAAAGTAAAAAGGAAAATGGCTTAAGGCAGATCCTTCACATAATCCAACTGAAATAGGAAAATTTTTGGTCAAACCACCTTGTGTTTTAACATAAGTAATAGCTAAAAACTTTTATTATAAATAATAATTAAAAAATGTTCATAACATATATCTAGCTAATGACATTTAACCAAAACCCTATCCAATTTAATATGAATAGGACAATCTACTTGTTGATTAAACCATTTAAAAATATGGCCAACCAAAGAAATATCATTAAGAATAACATTAAAAATAAAATTATTAAAATTCCATAATTTGGCACAAGGAAGAAAATTACCTCAAAATTCCTCATTAACAAATCTATAATAATTGAACTCTCCTAATAAAATCCAAGGAGAAGAAATATTACTAGCCAAATTAAGAAGATTTTTCCAAAGAGATCACCATTCAGCTACTAAATTTGAAGCATAAATAGCCATAATTAAAAATGGGAGGATAAGAATCAAATTTTATAGAGCCATGAATGAGTTGATAAGTAATGCTAATTCAATTAGAAGAAACACAAGAAGTATCCCATTTCAACCAAATCCTTCTTGGAGAATAGAAATTGAAAATATCTTTAACCTGGTCCAATTTCATCTTAACTTCAAGAATGCAAAAAAAATCAACATCAAATTTTTTAACATATTTCTTGCGAGCATTAACTCTGTCAAAATTATGAAAACTTCTAGCATTCTAGGAAGCAATATTAAGAAAAAAACTTTAATGCTTATTAATAGAGCTTGCTGCCTTTTGGGCATTTTTGGATCTAGTAGACGTACCAGAAACTAATGGAACCATGAAAAATAGGTTTCACATTAGTATTATTTTTGCTAAAAAAATTTCTTCTCATGTAAATATAAAATAGAATCATCAACATGTGATTCCACCATTTTCTCTTCCTTTACAAAATCAGAAACTTATTTTGCATTCTAGAATTCTCAATCATAACAACTTGAATAGGTAAATTATTAGAGGCAAAATTCTCTAATAAATTAAAGGGTGTCTCTTTTAATTGAGAATTCAGATTAGAAAAAGTTTATTTTATGCAAGAATAATGAACATACAAAACTTCTAAAATAAAAATTTTCAAAATAGAAATAGAACCTTTCAAATTAATTTGTTTAGAAGACAAGATGTCTTATCAGGTACCCATAACACCATAAGGTTGAGTAGCTTGCATTTTAGGTTCCAAAAGTGGAACAAGAAAAGACATATTCTAAGAATTGGTATTTTGTTGGACCTGAGCTTTAGGAGTTTGAGAAGACTTAGAAGGAAGAGAAGACACCTTCCAAATCTTTTTTAGTTCTAATTCCCCCTCTATCAGAATCAAGATTAACATTTTCTTTGGGATCCTGAGGCTTAGTCAAGCTTAAGGAGAAGGGATGGACAATCAAACCACACTTAGAATAAGGAGTAGGCTTCCAATCATTCACAATTTTTAAAGAAAAAAATTTCTTGCTACAAATTTTTTTTACTTCCTCAGGAAGAGGCAAATCTTTTTTAATTAAAACACAAGCTCTAACAAAAGTAAGTCTAGCCTAATCAGCCATTAAAGAATCAAACACTATTAGAATCCCTACATGACTAGCAATATATAAAATACCTTCTAGAGTCTAACACACCAAAGGTAAATCAAGAATCTTAAACCAGAGAGGAATAGTAGTAAATTTTTTATGTTTAGGATAGAATGAGGGAGACTAAAGCTATATAATAAAAAGATTTCCAAAAAAGAATCAAGGTCCTCAAGACCAAACTAAATCATAATCCTCAGTATAGGAAAATTTCAGTAGGAAAATATCTTTGCTTAAAGCAAGGAGAGTTAGATTACCTATTAGCTTATAGGCTTTAAGCATAACAGATCATAGAGCTTGTAAATAAGGTCGCTTACCCAAGGAGTCGCTTACCATAAGGAGTCGCTTACCATCACCAAACCCCATTTTTTTAAATTAGCCAAAGAATCTTCTTCTGAGAAATGAAAAAGATTATCTAAAGAGGGAATTAAAAAAAAAAAAAAGAAAAGGTTTGGGAGTAGATTAACGAGAGGTCAATAATCCATTCCAAGCTTTCAAAGTATTCAAAGATTTCTCAAATGAGGAATTTAGAATTTTAGCCAAAGCTATCAAAGGAAGATCATTCAAAAGATCCATTCGGAATGCAATGTAGTTTTTTTGACCAAAACATTCTTAATATCATGAGATTTGCCCCTTTTAATAAATCAGCTTGAGTGAGGTTTATTTGATTTGGGTGTCAATTTCCCTAGGCTGTTGGCCCCCATAGTTATTTATATCTTTATCCATAACCTAAATAATACTATCAATTAGGGATGCTATATTATTTTCTTCTTAGTTTGGTGCATAGTGGAATTCTTAGGCTCTTTTAATCTAATAAACATATGCTCAATGGGCCACATAAGGCACTTATGGTTCACACAATTACCCAGTTAGAAAGAAGTGAAATCAGGAGAGAGGGCATCAAATACAAAGCATATAGGAGAGAAATATGGAAGGAACATCATTAGTATGATGTAAATTAGTGTAATTTATAGCCTCTTGAGAATGGAGAACTCACCCATTGATAAGGAATATAATGATATACCTATACCACCAGCTTTTGATCCTAGATCTCTAAGGAACATACTATACTCCAAGAACTAATGCCCCAGCCCAATTAATGCAAGATAGTGAGGGACTTATAACCTAAACCCCACCAAGGATCTAAGTAGCCTTGATTTAGATTTTTCAGCATGCTTGGAAAGGGGTATCAGCTAAACTTTATCTAACATCTCAAATCCATATAATCCAATCATAAGCACATGCAATAGTGGTGGGAGGCATATAAGGTAAATGGGCCTAAAGTCTAACCAAGGATGGCACTATTCTATGCAGAAAATGAACTATCCCTCTATGTGACAAAAAAAAATCAATCGCATGCTATGCTTGCATGGTAGGGACAATCAGAACTAGCCATAGTCTCTATGAAGTGAGCTGGGTTTAAAATATTAATTATATTTCTAAAAATTGACCAAAAAGTGGTGTTGCATTAGTTTTTAAAAAAACTTTATTGATTTTAAGTCCTTTATTCAGTGTATCTTGCTTAGGTAGATTTTATCTTTATAAAATTTTAATGTCCTAAGAGCCTAATGTTGACTCCTTTTGAGCCACCCCTAAAAAAAAAATCCTAAAAAAAATGCAGTTTTAGTATATAAATTTTATAAATAAATCAATCATCAACCAATGTTTAATAAATCACTTAGTACCCAAAGTGGGAAGAATAACGTCTACTTAGGGGTAGAGTTCACTTTACCATTTGGGTATCCAAGTGTAATGAATCTAAGGAGCCTGAAGAGAAGGAGATGGAGGAGTTAAAGACATCAGAGTATCTCACTCAAAGTTTGCTTGCATATGTCCTAGGATTAGAATTTGGGTTTGTGGTTATTGGTGCTTAACCACTTTTAATTTTTGTATTTCTGGGTTGTAATAAGCAAGAAAGTTAGCCTATGAACATTTATTAATTTATTTGATTATATTGATGTGTTTGAGTTGATTTGAGTATTTATAAGATTACCTATTTTCTTAGTTTTTTTCAAAAATGTGTCATTTTTTATTTAGCTTGGATACGTGGATGCTCGTGAGGGTGCGTTAAAAATTTTCTACTCAAGTTTAAATAATATTATTTAAGATAATATAGAAACTCTAATGACCTAAGAAGTAAGAATGAGAATGTTGAGAGTTTGCATAAATATCTTTAGTATACTCTTCTTTTCCTTTTGTTAGGCACCTCGCCGCCTATGGGTTATTGCAGACCACCTGGCTATAAGGGTGCAGATATGTCAAGGAGAATTTGTATAATCTCTAGGATAAAAACTATTTTTATGCCTTTTCTAAAAATATTCCTTGGTTCCAATATCAAGTACTAATCAAGTCGATCAGCATGCAATGCATTAAAAATATATTTAAAAGAGTCTAAATTTTAATTGCATATGTCTTTAGCATTTTCACCCAACATATGTAAAGGGGTCACTTAGGACAATCTCTAGACAATAGTCCAAGCTTTTTAAACCTTAAAAAATATCCCTACCACTTTTTCATAAAAATGATCGGACTCATGGATTTAAAACCGACTAGGTGGTTAACTATCTCCCTAATCCAGGTTGGGGTAAGTCCATGTTTTTTTTCCAGGGCATTAGTTAGGTTTGGGTCACCATTATTTAGTGCTCAATTTATATTTAGCTTTGTGGGTGGATTTTAAATCATAAGACTCCAACCTTCAGGAATTCAATCCCAAATTTCTAATAAAATTCTCAACTCAACTAAATTTTCTTTCAATCCAAAATTTAAAGCCTAATATTTAGCTTAGGTTGGGGCACTTTTGAGTTATTTTAGAATCCCAAAGTGCTTGCTACTCTTCTTCATTTGAATTAAAAAATAAGTGTTCAATCATGCTCCAATCTCATTTGAAATTCCAGTTTCACCTCCTTTAATATCACTCCTAGAAAATCTTTAAGCTAACATTCACCATTATTTTAATTAAAAGTTTTCACAGGTAACTTCGGTTTCCTATAATATAATTAACTACGAGGACTTGCGCTCGTAGTAGATTTCGAATCCACATTCACCTTTTTCAAAATCAATTTTCAAAACTCAAAATTAATCTTCTTTGGGAAAATGAAGATGATAATGATCATTATCATGATATTCCATCAATCGATAATAAATCATATTTTCTCTACTTGGAGAGATATGTCATTCACTATTATAATATGGAATATGAAATTAAGATCTCTCAACCGAATTATAGTGGTCGAATATTGATAGAATCTCATTTCGACCATTCAAGATCGTATGTGATTCTTAATTGAATTCAACTACTACAATCAAGAAGACAACTTTCGGTTTTATCATCTGAACCCATTAGCAAACAATATCTTTGCCTTTAGGGACAATATATGTTTTACAATAAGGTGTTCTATTTTGATACTGTAATTTTAAAAATTTAATTTCACAAATAAGATTATATTTTTTCAAAAAACCCCTTTTCAAAACTCCCACCAACATGATGTAATTAATTTAGGTTTATCTTCACTTGAATTAGAAATAATAAGAATCTATATAATAATTTTTACCATATCTTCAAATAATTAAATGGTTAATTTAGAAAGATTCTATCTTCCTTCTTCATCTAGTAATGTTGATACAAATGTCTTGAAGCTCCACTATATTGCACATTGAATGCCACTTCTTAAGACTTCTATCTAAAATCTAAGTATCATTTGAAATATTAACTTTCAAACTGCTATAAATCTTCCATCTAAATATAAGCTTCAAAAAAGGAGCTCCAACTTTGATTATATGCCCTGACATGGATGAATTTCTTTTTATTTATTCTATCCATAAATTATATCCCTTCTTAGATGGTATCATTCTATTTGAGAGTGATCATGATTATGAATGAAGTTCCAAGAAATGCGAGCTCTAAGTGGACCCTAACTTGAAGATAAACTTTGAATTCCTAGACTACCCTTATTAGATGGAGTACAAAGCAAATTCCATGAAATATAATGCACCCTATCTTCCATGCTCCTTGTGCCATAAAAATTTCTACAAAATTTTTCAATATCAAGAACACCTTTAGGAATTAATGAATGAGTCATAATATATGAAGGAATAGATAAAAAAGCATATTTAATTAATAAGATACTTCCAGCCAATGAAAGAGAATGAAAGCCCCATGTGTTAAATCTTTCCTTTTCTTTATCCAAAACAATTTGCAAATCAGATGCTTTAGTTCTTCTTAGTGCCATCACTCCCAAATAGGTGATTTCTATAAAAGTCTGAAAACTAAGAACTTTACTTAATCATCTTTTACTTTTATTTAAAATAGATTTCCCAAAAAGAAGCATTGGTTTATTTCAATTTATTTATTGTGTAGTCCAGTAACAATAATCATGTAGAATTTTTAAATTAAGTTTAGCATTAAATTTTGATTCCTCAGAAATAACCAAAACATCATTAGCATACATCAGGTTCACGATTTAATCTGAATTGGATGCAATTATGTTTCCAAGTTGTTTACCTCTTTCATGCAAAGCTTTTGACAATAACTCAGCTCACCATATAAATAGCAAGAAGATTATTGACAACCTTGTCTAAAACCACATTCATCAGTAATCCAATCACAATTTTTACCAATAATGATAATAAAGAATTTTGGATAACTAATACACTGCATGATTAAGTTAGAAATTTTTTTAGACAACCTATAATATATAAAATTTTATTTAATGTATCCCAACATATACAATCATATGCTTATTCCATGTATAATTTGATTAACATTAATCTAGGTTTAGCAATTGAAAATTTGAATCTATTTACAATCTCATGAGCTAGCAGATAATTATCAGATATTATTCTTCTAAGAATTAGATTTCAAAAATAACAACACGAAGAAAAATTTTCACTCTATTTATGATCATACCCATAACTATCTGATGAATTGTTAGACATAAATTTATTAAACAAAATATTGAGATTTCTAAGGCATTTGAATCTTTAGGAATGAGAATAACCATAGTTTCTTTCCAAAAACAAGGTATTACACCATTAAAGAATTTAGAAATAGCATTCAATTTTTTTTTTAAAATTCTACAAAAAGATTTTTAAAAAACATGCATTGACTCCATCTGACTTAGAAGATTTATTATTATCCATCTTCATAATAGTAGAAAAGAGCTCTTCTTTAGAAAATTCAGCATTTAAATAATATTTCATATTTTTTATTAATTGGTCTTTAACTTTAAAAGTTGGCCAATTATACAACATAGAATGTATCTTCCTCCATTTGTTTGAAAAGAATTCTTCAAAAGCTGATTGGATAAGATTTAGATTTGATTTTAAAACCCCATTAGAATAAGTAATTTGATTATTCATATTTCCATTTCTTCTTGCAGTAGTATAGGCATGACAAAAATGAGAATTTTGAACACCTTCTTCCAACTGTTGTATTTTAGAATGTTGTTTCCACCAAGTAGCATGTCTTGCAAGAGTAACGCTCAATTCATGAGATTTTTCCCTAAGATCAAGTAACTTTATTGGATCCAAACCGCCCATTCTACTTTTCTCCTCTTAAATAACCAAATTTAGCATCCATGTGATCTCTTTGTTTTACTTGAAAGAATTTCATTAGTTGTTCTGACATCATGCTTATTCCAAGATTTTTAACAATACCCCTTGAAGCTTCATAAGAACACTAAATATTCTCATATATGATTGGTTTTTTATTATCACAAAAAAGAATTATCTAAGTTAAGAAAAAATGGATAATGATTTGAGGCAACAGAAGGTAAATATCTAATTATAGCAAAAGGAATTTTTAACTAAGCATTAAAATATAAACAAGTTATGTCCAATCTTTCCCAAATATGAACAAGGCCATCTTTATTATTACATTATGTATATTTAGGATAAATAGAATCTTTATCATGATAATAATTTTTAGTAATGAATCCCTTCATCTCTTGAGAACCTTGAGAAAACAAAAAATCACTTTCCACCATTCTTTTCTTGCTTAGATAATATACAGTTGAAATCTCACCCAATAAGACATGGCTTATCATTAGAAGTGTATTCTTTTATCAGACTCCACAAATGCCTTATTTCATGAAGATCCTTATTAGCATAGACAATAGAAATTGTCCAACTAATACAATTAAGAGATTTTAGATTTCCAATAATGCATTGATTGGATGAATTTAAAATAGTGAAAGATGAAATAATATTTTTCCATAAACTTAAAATTCCAACAGAAGTTCCTTAAGCAGGAAAATGAAAGAAACCCCACTCTTCACCAATAATTCTTCTAATTTCTTTATTATCAATGGAAACTATTTTAGTTTTCAATAAACCAACAAAAAAAATTATTTTCTGACACCAAACTTCTCAAATAATGGGAAGTTTCTTATTTCCTTGCTCCTCTACAATTTCAAAATAACAAGGAATATATGTAGAAACAAATGTGGATAGGCCCAGACCCCTCGTGGCTTTCTTCTCCTTTTGTACTTCTTTTTCTCTTTTTAATGGTATCTAACATTCTTAATTCTTTACTAAGTTTGAAATTATGTTGAGAAAAATATAGAATGCTTTTTCACAACACTAAATCCAGCAGTTATATTATAATCACTGCTAGCATCAACATTTTCAGAAATGAATTTATTGGACTTCATAGAAGGGAAAGGCTTTATTATGTTAATGTTCTTCTAAGAAACAAATAGAATACCATTCTTAGAAGAAATCACATCATCAACAATTAGTTTTTCAACTTGAACTAGAGTTACTTATATGTTATTCTTTTTCCTTACAGCAGGAACATCAACTTTTGTTTCAACATTAGGAACTTCTTCATCTGCTGTATCTTTTACATCATCAGCATATATTTTGAATTCTATAGTTTTAATGCTATAAATAATAATAGCATTATTAGGAACATCTTCGACTGCTATAGTGTTAGCAAATATTTTAACAGCCTTAGGACCTACTACCACATCAACAACATTTTTGTTAGTCTCTTCTTTTATTTTTAATTCACTTTGAATCATAATATTATCTCAATCATATATTTTAGCAACTCCAAAATCATGAGAATACTTAGCAGGTAAATTACTTGTAACAACATCATTTGTAAGAGAATTTACATAAACATTATTATCACCTACTTTTATCAGCCTATATAGCTCACATGTA
>JADPUM010000306.1:0-26788 GCA_016618105.1 Dendrobium huoshanense | reverse complement strand
GTCAAGGACAAGTTGTACACATGTTTTTCAAACTACTCAAAAACATATGAGCAACCCTCAACCACGACATCTCAATCTTCATGACAAACTCCTTCAACTAGCCATTCCACTACTATCATTAAATCACAATTTCTTTAGGGTTTAGTTTTGCACTTCGCATTCCTTTCAATATTTTACTTATATTATAATATTATGTTACTTTAACTCATCTCACATAGCTAAAAACTTAACCCATGATTATGACTCATTCGAGGTGGAGGTAACTATGCAAAAAAAATTAGAACTTGAGATATATTTGGATGAACCCAAGTTGGATGGGAATAGTGAGTTAGATATTATGCAATTTTGGAAAGTAAATCCATACAAATTTCCACAGGTCTCAAGAATGGAACGTGATATTTTATGCATTCCAATATCTATCGTTACATCTAAAAGTGCTTTTAATAAAGGTGGTAGGCTTCTAGACAAATATCAAAGTGTATTGAAATATGATATTGTAGAAGCATTGGTTTGCACAAAAGATTGATTGTATAGTGAAGAAGGTAATAAATTTATAATACTAAACATCTAAGTTTAAGTTTCTTTTTATTTAATTTTTACTAAAATAGTCAATTAACTGATGTTGATATTTTGGTTATAGATATGAAAGACACTAAGCTTAATGCAGTGATAGATAACACATTAGCTTTCATTTCGAGGAGAAACAAATGGTAAATGTGAATGACTCGATGAAAATAGCTTCTTACACATTAGATGTACATGGTTGGGAATAACATATGGGAGTTGTTGTTGGCATGTTGCTGCCTGCTGGCTATTGTACAAATGGGAGTTGTGGCTACTGTGCTGCCTGGCTACCTGCTGTGTAGCACCTGCTTGTGCCTTATTTTGCTTTATGTTAATTTCTACACGTTATATTTATTTTTTCTTATTTATCCTTTATGTATCCTGTAATTATGTTGAGATGTTGGCTTTCTATTTCTGTCTTGTTACAGCTTGTGGTGTTCATGCTTTCTAGACGTGCAGCTACGGTGCAGCATCTATTTGTTGCATTTCATCCATTTTTTTTGGGACTCTCTGTTTTCCCTGAACAGTTTCATGTTGGGTTTTATCTATTATGTATGGTTTCTATTATGCTAAGCAACCTGAGCTTATTTGGTTGGGTAGGCCGGGTTTCAACTAGTTTTTTATGGGCTTGGGAATTGGGAGTTGGAACTTCTGTTATTATGAGTTGTATGATTTGGTTGGTAGATTTGGGAGTTGGGACTTGTGTTATCATGATTTATGAGTTGGGATGTTATATCTTTTGGGACTTGGGAGTTGGGACTTCTTTTATCATGCAAATTTTTTAGCATTGTCCTCTGCTAAATAGTTGATGGTAGTTTTGTTATATAACTATGATGAAGAACCTAGTGAAGTTATGCAAAGGTAGAAATACATAAATATAGAGGCAATGAGATTAAAAATTGGGGAAAGGGGATTTATTTTGCATGAGCAAATTCTATTTAAATGAATATGTACTAAATTTAATAAATCCATATTCCCAATTTGTAATCTTGGAGAGCTCATTTCTTGAAATTGTTGCAAAATACACATAATGGTTATTTGCTAGGTTCAGCCTGAGCTTGAACCCTAATGCATTGAGGATGTCACTTTTATTTCTTTTTTTGTTGTAGGTTCAATGGTTCATTGGTGAGATATTCATATGAATAACTATACATGCAATTATTCAATGTCATAAATTCTACAAAACAATTAACCAATCATATTTACAAATTATAATGTATTTTTGTATTTTCAATTTCAAAAGTTATAATGATGTTATAAATTATAATATGTATTGTATTTTAAGATGTAATAATTAATAAAATTTTAATTTTATTGTTTATTGCTTCATTTCAATTTGGATTTTATTTTTTTAGAATTTACACAAATTTTTATTTTATTCTTTATTTTCTAAAAATTGAAAAAAATAAGAAAATGTCGGGTTGGCTGATTGTGCGACCCGACTCAATTTAGCATGGGTCGAGTTCGGGTTCAGGAAGTGGACCAATATAGTTAAATGGGTGGGTTCTAGTCAATCTGTTTTAGCTCCGAGTCAGTTCAGGTTCGACCTAAACCGGACCCGTTGACCTGAATTAACACTTATAAACTTCACTATTTTTATACATACTACTTAAAATATCTAAATAACACTAATCTTATTGCTCTTCACATCGTTGTTGATCACTGCTAAGACTTCAATGTAGTTGGTCGACGTTATATGCGATCAAGAATGGAGTGAAAAGTAATGTTGTTAAAATCGGACAAGATAAAGAATGAGAAGAACGAGAGGTTCATAGTTTGACCTATTTGACTAGTCAAATTGGGGTCGAACCATATGATATAATAAATAATAATGTTATAAAAATAATAAAATTAGCAATTTACAACCTCTAATACAATACGGAATTCATTTTTATATTGTTGATGAAGAAATTTGGGATGTTGTTTGCTTAAAAGCTTGCTGAAATTTTGCACCTAAAGCCTTTGAGGCATTTTGACAAACATCTAAAGAGTAATTGGTTGCTTGAGAGGTGCCTTAGATGGCTATAGCTGGGAGATTTTCACGCCTGCTTTGTATTATAGCTTGTTCTTTGTCTTCCATACTCACATACAGTTCATAATTAAGAATGGAATTGAAATCTGGGTTAATGTGTACACTCTATAAATTCCCCATAGTTGAAATAACCTGCTCGAAATGGGAAGGTTGCACGTAGACATCCGTCCAATCTTGCACAGGGCATTCATGATCACATAACTTAGAATCTTAGGAGCCTTGCACAAAGTGTTTAGCCTGTTCGCAGTTCATCTTTGGCTCATCAATTAGAGCCATGCTAGCTTACAAACCATCCAAAATTTCTACCTGTTAAGCTCAGGTCGGGTCGGGATTTGTGACACTTTATGAATGAAGACAACTAAATCGAAAGACACCTGAGCACGAAGAAGCTATTTTTTGAGAACGGCACCTACATCAGTAGAGTTGAACCTCCTGATCACGTCATTTAATCCGTTTATATCCACATCTTATACAAAAATATGAGCATCCTGTGTCAAACATGAAGCCGCAGAAACTAGGAATGAACCACATAGCTTAGAAAACTTGTGTTGGTTTGCCAGTACATTTGTCAGACAGACAGTTCAAGGGATTTTTTTAACGATTTTATGCCATGAAAGTTTCTAGAGGAAACTAAACCGGGCGGCCAATCGGTTCGTCATTTGACCGGTTGAACTTTCTTGTTCGGTACAATTTTTAAAACCATGGTCAGTAAAAAACTAACATGTTCCATCACAAAAATTTAGAACCAAGTCAAGGGGGTTGTGGTTTAAAGTCGTTTTGGTTTAGGAAGAGTTGTTGTTGGATAATTGATTAAAATATTATTTGTTTCTTCATCATATATTCTATTTCTTTATAATTTATAAATTTATGAATATTATGTTGTTATAGGTCATGCATCTCACATTATAATAAGTCATTATTGACTTTTTTTTTTTGAAGAATTGCAAATAACATTTATTCATAAAGGAAAGAAACAAACTAAGTGATAGGTAATCTATCACACTCCTTCAACATTGATACAAGTGTTGAAGAATGATTATTACCAAAGATATCCCAAATGAAATATATTATATAACTCGAAACAGCTCTCTGTCTCACGAGGCAATTCCGAGGTGATTTCTAGGGTTTGCTGGTCTCCGCGCTTCAGGCCCTCCTGGTTGGATTTTTCATTGTGATTTTGTTTCAAAACTCTAGATCTTTGTTTGTAGACCCTTCTCTGTTTCCATTTTGTGGATTTACTGAGTTTTTTTGTTTGGGATGATGACGGTCCCGTCATCATCGCACCCTAAACCTTCGTCTATGGAAGGGAAAACTTGATCTTTTAAGGAGTCTCGAACTGGAGGTTCCTCTTCATCTCCAAAATTGAGTTTCGTGCACTCTTCGTATAAGGGATGTCCGGCACTAATTTTTGAGGATAATGTTGTTGACTAGCTTGCTGCCCCTTTTGCTTTTACTTTGGTTGGTAAATTTATTTTGAGGAAGCCTAATCTTGATGTGATTCGTAAGTTTTTTGTGAATTTTAAGCTAACCGGTTCTTTTCATGTTGGATTACTTGACCAAAGGCATATTGCTATACAACTTGCAAATGATATTGATTATAGCCAGATTTTTGCTCGTAGATAATGTGATATTAAAGCTTGTCAAATGAGGTTATTGAAATGGACTCCAGATTTTGATGTTAGGGAGGAATCCCCTATAGCTCCGGTTTGGTTGGCTTTTCCTAATTTGAGATTGCATTTTTTTAATCAGTAAATTTTATTTGGTTTGACTTCGATCTTTGGCCGCCCCCTACAAACTAACCAAGCTACTGCTTCGGTCTCCCGTCCATCTGTTGCTAGGGTATTGGTTGAACTAGATGTTTCGAAAAAGTATCCTAATGAAATTTGGATAGGTTCTGAAGCTAAAGGTTATTTTCAAAAAGTTGAGTTGGAAAATTTACCTATCTTTTGTTCTTTTTGAAAAATGCATGGTCATGCTGTGAATAAATGTTTTTGGAAATATCCCAACTTGCGTGTTGATAAGAAGTCTATGAAGCAGTCAAATGAGGTTGGTTGAGCTGGAAAGGAGAAGGAGAATACGATTGATCCTGTTGGGGATCGTATTTCTCCTTTGATTGTGGATCCCGTGGCTGATCCGGTGGTGGCTCCACCAGTTATTTTAACTCAATGTCAAGAACAGGAAGTATCTCAATTAAATATTGTTGCTAATGATTCTCTTAAGGTAGTTGTTAATGATAATGAGAACAATGTGGTGAATGATTTAAATATAATGGGTAATTTTCATGCTTGCATTGTTGACCAATCTTTATCTAATGCTAATGATGGTATTACTCCGATTGTTGAGCAGGGAAATATTTCTCTATATGTTCATTTGGTTGGGGAAGAAGATGAAAACACTAACTTGACATTGGAGGAAAGAGAACTTAGCCCTACAGTTTTACATAAAAAACCTTCTGCTTTCTTGATGGATTCAGCCTTGAAGGTAAATGAAAACTGGAATGATGATGGTAAGTTTATGGAGGATGATTGTTCTAGTTTTCACACAGAACTTGTTAATGAAGGTAAAACCCTGAATCATTCTAATTATAATAATGATGCTTTTACTGATACTGATGATTTGGATATTAATGCTAAATGTTTTGCAAGGGATGACAATGATACTAGCTTTATTAAAGTTCATAGTAAAAAAGGTAGAAAGCCTAAACATGTTACCTTGCAACCTCCTAGAAATACTAGGTCTAATACTTCGCATTAAGCTATCTTTTATGTTTAATACGATTGTATGGAATGTTAGGGGTATTGGTTTCCCTTCTTCTCGCATCCGTGTTAAAAACTTATGTCGTGTGCACAATATTTCTATTCTTATTCTACTTGAGCCTCTCATTTTTTTGGGTTTTAACCATGCTATTTCGAATGTTTCTAACAAGATTTGGGTTTTGTGGAAAAATCTGGTTCTTCTTGATGTTATTGGTGATTTTTTGCAAGTCCTTCATTGTAAAATTGAGGTATACAATGTTCATTGCTTTGCTTCTTTTATTTATGTTGCATCTTCTCTTTACACTAGAAAAATTTTATGGGAATCTCTCATTAATTTTCATAGTTTTTGTAACTTGCCTTGGCTTGTTGGTGGAGATTTTAATGCTATTACTTGCACTTCTGAAAGGATGGGTGGTTCTAATCCCTCTTATCGTTCTATGGAAGATTTTAATAACATGATTTTGACTTGTAATTTGATTGATATTGGCTTTGTTGGTGATAACTTCACGTGGAATAAGGGGCACTTATGGAAAAGGCTTGATCGTGTTCTTTTTAATGATTCTTGGATCAACTTCTTTAATTCTACTAATGTTCAGCACCTTAGTAGAACTCTTTCGGATCATTCGCCTTTACTTATTAATATTAACCTTAGGCATTGTAATGCCCATACTCAATTTAGATTTCAAAATATGTGGTTACTTAATAATTCCTTTTTGGAAGTTGTTCAAAACAATTGGAGTGCTCCTCTTCACCCTGATAATAATATTTTAGGTATGAGGAGAATTTGGCTTAAACTTAAAAGATTAAAACAAGTTCTTAACTGGTGGAATCATCATGTTTTCATGAACATTTTTTCTAATATTATTCAAGTTGAGCATCATGTTAACTCGTCCGAGATCTTATATCTTACCGACCCATCTGATGAAAATTATGAGCTTTTAAAGAAGCATAAAGTTGAGTTGTTTAATTTTCAAAATCAGGAAGAGGTTTATTGGAAACAAAAAGCGGCTGCTAAACATTTGGTTGAAGGTGATAATAACACTAAGTATTTTTATGCGCTTGTTAAGAGAAAACGTGTCAAGAATATTATCAATAAAATTCAAAGGGATGATGGTACATTTACTGATAATAATATGGAGATTAATAGTTTGGCAGTCAGGTATTTTTAAAAACTTTTTATAAAAGATTTCAGTTCTAATAGTGTTTTCGATTATTCTTTTATTCCTAGTCTTGTTTCTATGGAGGATAATATTATCCTCTCTAGAACCCCGACTTTGGATGAGGTTAAGGAGACTATTACGGGTATGAACTGTGATTCTGTAGCTGGTCCGGATGGTTTTACCACCAATTTATTTCAAAAAACTTAGCATATTATTGCTTTTGATATTTATAATGCGGTTTTGGATTTTTTTTAAGGCAACCCTATGCCTAAATGTTTTTCTTCTACTGCTTTAGTTCTTATTCCCAAGAACAACTCTACTAAAACTTGGAATAATTTTTGTCCTATTAGTCTTTGTACCTTCTTTAATAAATTAATTTCTAAGATTATTATGAATCGTCTTTCTGGGCTCTTACCTAAAATTATTTCCCCTTATCATATGGGTTTTGTGAAAGGGAGAGCTATTACTGATAACATTTTGTTGGCTCAAGAATTTGTTCATGATTTGGATGTTAATGTACGTGAGAGGGGGCAACTTGATTTTGAAGTTGGATATAGCTAAAGCTTATGATAATATTGATTTGAATTTTATTTATTTAGCCCATGAGCTTTTTGGCTTTAATTATATCTTTATTAAACTTATTAAGAACTGTATTGACAATGTCTTCTTTTCTGTTATTATTAATGGCTCTAATCATGGTTTCTTTAAGTCTTCTAAAGGTTTGAGGCAAGGTGATCCAATTTCTCCCGCCCTTTTTATTATTGCTACTGAATTTTTATCTAGGGGCCTTTCTAACTTATTTTGAAATCATCATGATCTTTATTACAAAACTTTAGGTGGGCTGCATATTTCTCATTTATGTTTTGCGGATAATTTTATTGTATTTACTAATGCTACCATTAATAGAGTTCAAAGAATTATGGATTTTTTTTATCAATTTGAGAAGCTTAGTGGTCTTTCCTTTAGTAAGAATAAAAGTTGTTTTTTTTGTTTCTAAGAGGATTACTAATGATCCTATCTTAGCTATTAAAAATGTTTTGGGTTTTATGCATTCATCTTTACCTTTAAGGTATCTTGGTGTCCCCCTTTTTAAAGGTAGAAAGAATTCTTTTTTATTTAATGATCTTATTGCTTCTTTCATAACAAATTGCAATCTTGGAATTCCAATTTTCTTCTGATTAAAAGTGTTTTGTGTGCCTTTCCTATTTTTTGTTTTCAAACGATTTCTCCGACTAAAATTGTTTGTAGTAAGATTCATAAGCTGATTAATAATTTTTTCTTGAGAGGCACTTCTTCTACCTCTAAAATAAATTGGGCCAAGTGGGAGAATTATTGCAGTGTTAGAGAAAGAAGGTGGTCTTAGTTGCAAGAGCTTATTAGATCTTGCTAAGGAATTCTCCTTTAAACTTCAGTTTAATTTACGTTCTAAAGATAACCTCTGGGCGCAATTTATGACTGCTAAATACTGTGTTGGTAAGCACCCATCTAATATCTTTAGTAAGCAGGGTATTTCCAGAGTTTGGAGAAGAATGTGCAAGGTCTAATGGGAGGTGGAACCCTTTATTTCTTGGGGATTCTTGGGGGAGGAGATATCTTTTTTTGGCAAGATAAATGGCTTGTTAATGAATCTATTGACTCCATTCTTAATACTTCTTCCAATTCATCGCTTAAAGTTAACTTTTTCTTCAATAATAATTGTTGGGATATTGATAAGCTTTCTAATGTGGTTCCTGATTGCATCCTTCATCGTATTTTAAATATGCCCATTAATATTAATTCAAAGGATATTATTATGTATAATTTGTCTAAATATGGATATTTTTATCTTAAAATTGCTTGGAATGATTTTAGATTCAAAGGTAATTGTGATAATATTTTTACTCAAATTTGGCACAAGAACATTCCTAGCACTGTTTCTATTTTTGTTTGGAGAGCATCACATAGATATCTTCCTACAGAGGATAATCTTATTAAGAACTGTTTCATTCTTGCTTCCAAGTGTCAGTGTTGTTTTCACAATGAGAACATGCATCATGTGTTGATTTCTAGTCCTGTGGCGGTGAGGAATTGGGTTTATTTTGATGATTTATTCAAATTAAATTGTTTTAATTCTCACCTCTCTCTTAAATCTTTTCTTAAATGCTTGTTGATTAATTTTAAAGGTCACATACAGAATATTATACCTTGCCTTATTATGTGGTTTCTTTGGTTGGAATGGAATAACTCTCTTTTTAACGGTGTTAGGATGGATCATCTTAATGTTATTCAGAAAGTTAAAGATAAGGTGGTGGCGCTTATAGCTATCAATATGATCTCTTTTAAACATTTTAAGAATTATTTATTTGCGACTAAAGCTTTAGGGTGTAACTTGAATTTTTCTATTCCTGTTGTGCGTATTATTCAGTGGATAAAGCCCTCTATAAAATTCTATAAATTAAACATTGATGTGAGTATTTCTAGGAATGCTGCTGGTTTTGGTGGGATCATTAGGGATTGCAATGGTTTACTCATTGCTGGTTTTGCGGGGCCTTTGAATAATTGTGATTATAATACAGCTATAAATAAGGCTATTCTCTATGGTTGTCAAGTTTTTTCCACTCTTAATATTTTTGACTTGATTATTAAAGTTAATTCTTTTTTTAATTCTAATCCTCTTGTTGCTGAGGTGGATTCTTGTTGCAATGCTAATAGTTTTTATCTTATTTGTGATATTAAGCAGCAGCTGCTGGGTTTGAATTACTCTTTTCATCATATTAGGAACGGGTCTAAAGTCTGTGCCTCTTGGCTTGCTCGATGGGGCAGTGATCTTGTTGGTATTACTGAATTTTTCAGGATCAATTGTCCTTTACAGCTTTGGGGGTATCTCAAACTTGAGGAGAATGAGGTTCCTTATGTTAACGATTAATATTGGATTGCTTTTGGTGGTTCATATTTCTGCTGTGTTGTTTCAAGTTGTATTTTGTTATTATGCTCTGTTTTATTTCTTTAGTATTTATGAGGCAGAGGTGTTTAATTCTGGTAACAGTAATTGTTTTTATGCTTTGTTTGGTGTTCATGGTTTATCCTTATTAGTTGTGAATTTTGACTTGAGCAATGATCTTTATGGCTACATTGCTGATGGTTCTACCTTGATTCTTTGGAGTGCTATGGGAATAATGATAGTTCGGTTTTTTGTTTGTGGAGGATCACTTCGCTGGGGTTTCTTGGTTGGTGTTGTTGTCTTATTGGGGGTTTTTGCCTGCTATTGTGCTGGGCGTTGTTTATGTTTGGCAAAAGTTGGGGGAAAAATTGGTGTGTTGGCTGGGCTGTGAACTGGAAGCTGCTCTTTATTGAATTATTCTTGTGGTATATTTTAAACTTTACTTGGTTTTGGCTGGTTGGTTGGGGAAGTCGGGGCTCTTTCAAGTCGGTTCTTGGTTGGATTGAAGGTAGAATTGAGTGGCGTGGGGATGCTCCAAATGAGGCTCTTCTGAAAAAATTTTATCAGAGCTCTTCTGGTCTTAAATCCACATTTAGCTTTACTAGTCACACCCTTTATTTCTTATACATTTCTTATAATATCTCTTTAAGGCTTTATGATTATTTAACATTTTTAATGTGGTGCTGTAGGGCATGCCTTTGCATTTGTTTATTTTTTCAGGCGGAGCTAAGGATGGATCTGTTCAAGGTTTTTTTGTAGAAAGACTCATGTTCATAACGATATTTGTATCTTTATTTTTTGGATGCTATTCTATAGCATCAGTAGTTTGTTTTTAGGTTGCATTTACTTTTTTGCTTGGGGAGTTTATTGGTTCCTTTACTTTATTTTGAATTATTTTGTAGCTCTCTTGAGCATTGGTGAACTGATGGACTCCCTTTTGATCCTTGTAATCCTTTTTGGTATTAACACATAATCCCCATCTTTGGGTTTTTTTTTTTTTTAAAAATCTCCTATCAAAGCATAGGATGCAAAAAAATTAGCTATCTTATTTCCCTCCCTCAGAATGTAGTGAAAAATTACATGATTAAAATCTTATAAAAAATCTAACCCAGGATCATTACTATCCACAATTTGACCTTTGTGTTTTCCCATGTATCTATATAGCATTTTGATGACATTGACTTTATCACCTTTAATCCAAATGTCTTCTAATTTCTTAATCCATTTTTCCACCACTTCACTTCGAATAAGAACAACTAAAACTTCTAGTTGTGCAATGTACCAATAATGAAATTGCTTGCTAAAGACTGAAATGAATCTTTCATTGTGATCTCTGGTTACTTTTCCAATTCCATCTTAATTGTTTTGAATTAGTACAATATCTTCATTTACTTTTATGAACTTTGGAGGGGGATGCCAAACTTCTACAGCTCAAAGAGCTAATTAACTCCCCAGTTTTCCAAAATAGGGTGTTAATGAGGCTTGGTAGAACAAGTCAAAACAGTGGATACAATTAAAGAAAGATAGCTAACTAATTTTGTATGCTTATAGTCATTCCTATCTTTTAAAGAATGATAAAATTAGAGAAATAGAATCTTCCAATCACCAAACCACTTATCTGAGTTGTAGTTGATTAGTTAGTTCTGTAAATGTCAGAATAGTTGGAATTGGAATCCCCAATTGCTCGAGAGCTATAAGGACATAATTCACTATTTGACATTCTCCTTAACAGACATTAGAGCACTACAACTTTCTATACTTGAGCTATGTTGTAGATCTGATTTAAGCGCTGTGATTTTGATGATAACTAAAATTATTGTGTCTGATACTATTTTCTCTTATTTATGTAATATTTTGTTTTTATTTTTGTGTGCACTAGCATTTCAGGAAATCAGTACATAGTTCACATGCAATTCTGATCTGTTCAAGACTGGGAAGACTAGGATTATAGTATGTAATTTTTAATTTATTATGTATTTTTTTCTTTCTTGAGTCATATCATGTAATTGGTTGGATATCTTTGCTAAGCAACCTTACATACACATAGTGGGAGAGAGGAAAATGCTTTTGAGAGCGTTAATTTTTTAAGTACATTATATTATACGATTATAACCTTATACTTTACTATCTTATTTTGTACTATATGAGTTTAACTCGTATTATATGATCTGTTGTTCTATGTCAAAACCCTAGCCATCAGAGATTCTTGAAGATACTTCACATATGTTGATCATATCATACGATTTAGTTTATACCATACAACCTACTTAAAATCTTTCTTAATTAATCTCTCGATATTAGGTAATCAAATTATGGATAATTATTATGATTGATCGTACTGTAAAATATTGTTCAAACTGTATAATTACCCTTGTACATAATTGGTCATGCTAAAGATGGTATTAAAAAAAATCCATGATTTTCATATTGATCGTACCATACGATGTCCATAATGCTGAACGATCACCCATGTACGAAGTTGGTCGTCCCAAATGAACAGAAGGAATTTTTATTGTTCGTACGGGGCGATGTTTGGATCGTTCTATATGAAGTATTATAAAGTTGAACAGTTTAGTTGCATGACCTTACTGGATGTTTCAAAATTACACTGATCATATAGTACGATATGTATATCATACTGTATGAATATCTCACAGATCTCCTAAAATTTAGGGCTTTTAAAACCCACTATTTAATGATATCTAAACACTCATATTAGAAATCTTTGGATGTCTAGTCTTCTTGAGAGAGAGCTTTGAGGGAGAGAAGAATGAGAGATTTGTAAGAGAAAAGATGGAGATTTTGTGAGGGAGAAGTTGTGCGGGGATTCATAAGGTTGCTCCAAGAAAGAATATTGCCTAGTATCTAGAGGTGCCTACTTGGATTCTCTGTGGCTTTGGAGAATAATTTCTTCAGCAAAGATCGTGGTTCTTTAACCATCACTTGGAGGTGAAAATAGAGTTATGGTTCTCTAACTATCACGAGGAGGACGAAAATAGAATTTAGGTTCTCTACCTTCACCAGGAGGGTGAAAAAGGATTATGGGTTCTCTGCCTTCACAAGGAGGGTGAAAAAGGATTTTAAGGTTCTTTGCCTACTCCAAGAGGGAGTAAAAGGATTCAAGGTACTCTGTCTCCCCGAGTCAATGGAAAGATTTTGTAATGGTTTCTCCTCCTTATTGTGAAGGAGATACACTACTTTTAGTATAATTCCTGGAAAGAAGGTTTTCAGGGAGTGGACATAGGTCAGATTGAGCGAACCACGATAAATTATGGTGTGTTCATTCTAATTTTTTTGCAGTTTATTTTTATTCTGATTAACTGTGTTAGATAAAATTCTAATCTTTTTATTATGAATTTAATTAGCTTCCTCATCAAGATATAAAAAGATGTTCTTTTCATTAAAGAATTTTTTAAATTACCAATTCACCCCCCTTGGTTAGTCTTGGGACTAGTTCTTTAGGATTTAATAGCCCTTACGAACTTTCAAGTAGGATCAAAATGGGATTCAAAAATTAAGTTTTTTTTAAACTTTTGAAAAACATCTATGGCTAACTTTGGCAATCAGAATACTACGAAAGTATATTCAATCACTAGACCACCTCAATTTGATTAATTTCCTTTCAATTTTTAAAAAAACTCGCATGTCCACCTTTTTACAATCAATTTATTATTGCATGTGGATACTAGCTCAAGATGGTTATTCTAGACCTTCATGTTTAGTAAATGTTGTTAAAATTGAAATATGTTTTTTTGAATGAGCAACTAATTTTAGAGATTTAACCCAACTGAATGCCAAATTTTTGAACTTTTATTTTTATGCTTTAAAATTTAAAGATTATATGTGTGTTTCTACTTATTCATATGGTAAAGAAATTTGGGATAAAATCTGCATTAAATATGAAAGAACAAAGGAAGTTAAATAATCTAAGTTGAACATTATGATTCACGAGTTTAGACTTTTTCGCATGAAACCTAATAAATCAATTTTTGAAATATATAATAGATTTACTCAGATTGTTACTTCCCTACATGCCTTAAGAAGAGAGCTTACAAATTATGAAAAATTTTACAAAATTCTTCACTGTTTAACTTCTTTATATGATACAAAAATAACTTTCATTACTGAATCTAAAATTTGAATTTTTATTCCATTGAAAACTTACTTGAGACACTTATTTCCTACAAACAAGGAGTGAGTTAAAGACAGCTTGATGTAGGTTAAAAAAGAAAGGAAAAAACTATAACCTTTAAGGCTAATTATTCAGACAATTCCTCTGATGGAGGAGAGGTGGAAATTGTACTGATGACTTAATAATTTAAGAGCTTTCTAAGGAAAAAAAGCAAAGTGTCATCAACAGCAGAGCAAAGGTAAGAAGTATAAGAATTCTAAAGCTTATGATGATATTGTGTGTTACGAATGTAAGAAACTAGGGCATGTTAAAATTGATTGTCTAACTCTTAAAGCTTACCTAAGCAAGGAGAAGGGTGAAGAAAAGCTTGAATTCAAGAAGGGCAAGTAAAGGACCTTGAAGGCTTTTTGGGTAGACTCTAGCTCAAACTCTTCTAAAAATGAAGTAGAAGATAAGGTAACTAATCTATGCTTAATGGGAGATAGACATCTAGATTATTCTGATCAAGAGGAGGTATGTGAGCTTACCTATGATCAATTATTTAAGTTTTCTAAAAAAATTCATATTGTATATAGGAAGCTTAAAAATTCACATTCCAGCCTTAAATCTAACTTTTAAATTCTACAGAAAAAACATGAAAGCTTAAAGAAAGATCATTCCACTATAGACAATAATAACATAGCTTTGTTAGATGAATTTAATATTTTAAGCAAAAAATATCTTGATTTAACTATTGAGGATGATTCCTTGAAAAATCACATGTTAAATTAGAAAATGCATTCAAGGAATTAGAAACTCTTGATTGTTAATTACACAGTAGTGAGCATGCATTAAAATTAGAAGTTTTAAGCTATAAACTAGCGAATGAGTTCCTAAGAACAAAATTTATTGCATTAGAGAATAATAAGCAGCCACTTTCATTTCAAAAATTTCAAAAATCTTCATCAAAGCATGCATTATTTAAACCTAGGATGAGGCACCATTACTCAAATAGATTAATAAATCCTTGTCCTAATGTTAGATGTTTTTTTTGTGGTATACTAGGATATATCTCTCACACTTTAACCATTCACCATAGAATACATTTGGTGTGGAGACCAAAAGTTTAAAATTCACATTATAACATGCATATATTTTATTATTATTTCCATAAGATGTGATTCAAACCTGTTCTCAAATCTAACATCTGATGATTTTGTAGGTGTAAAAGTCCTCATGAGAGCATGTGACATCTTGAAAAAGGATATTTAAGGCACATGTTAGAGATGCAGATCAATTCACTTCAGTGGAGGCCAGGGTAGGAAGCATGAACTTAGAGATAATACCACCAGGAGAGTGCTGGACTAAGTTATAATTGATAACTCAAAAGATTTCATCTTTGAAAATATTTTATTGGTAGATAGCTTAAAACATAATATGCTCAGCATAAGCCAGCTCTATCATAAAGGCTTCAACATAAATTATTTTTCTACCAGTGCATTATAAGCTTAAATTATAACACTATGTTGTAGGGAAAAAGGATTGACAATGTTTTCATGCTTTATTTAAATAACATTAAATCTATTGCTTCATTTTTCTTAATTATAATTACTGATGAATTTTGGTTATGACATAAAAGATTATGTCATATTAGCTTGAAAGCCCTTAGAAAGATGATAAAAAAAAAAAACTTAGTGAGAGGTATTCCCAAATTAGAGTTTACTAAGGACCACCTATGCGATGCCTGCCAGTTAGGGAAATAAGTCAAATCCTCCATCTAGTCAATTAAGGGCATTATCCCTAGCAAACCTTTAGAAGTCCTTCACATTAATATTTTTGGATCGGTTAGCACTACAAGCCTAGGAGGGAAAGTCTTTGGGTATATGATTATTCATGATTATTTAAGGTTCACCTTAGTTAGATTCATATCTCATAAAAGTGAATCATTTGAGGAGTTTATGTACTTTTTTACTTGAATTCAGAGGAAGCTATGTTGTAAAATTTTAACCATTCACAGTGACCATAGTGGAGAATTGGAAAATGAGAAATTTGAATCTTACTGTAATGATTAAGGGATATATCACATTTTTTTCAGCTTATAGGACACCTCAGTAGATAGGGGTAGCTAAAAGAAAGAGCAGTACCTTGATAGAAGCCATTAGAGCCATGTTAGTCGAATATTCACTAAATACTTTTGGGCAGAAGAATGAATACAACCTATTATGTTCTGAATAAAGTTAATGTTAGAACCAAAACACCCTATGAAATTCTTAAGCATTGGACACCCAACCTCTCTCCCCTTTATGTCTTTAGATGTAAGGTATTCATTATGAATAATTTGAAGTCTCAACTAGGAAAGATTAATCCAAATTCTAATAGAGGAGTGTTCCTAGGTTACTCAAATGTTGTAAAATCCTATAAAGTCTTCAATAAAAGAACACTTATTCTAGAGGAGAATAGTCATGTTATATTTTATGAATATGATAATTGTGGAGGTTTGAGGGTGGAAGAAGAAGAAGTAGTAGTAGAAGTCACCCAAGGATTAGAATTTTTAAATTTGGAGGAAAAAGTAGAACTTGTAAACACATTACCTAGAAAATGAAGCTATTTTTTAAGTTATCCTAAAGAAGTAATCTTAGGATACCCATCTAAAGTGTTAGAACTAGGTATGAACTTAGAAAAAAAGTAAACCATTCTACCTTCATCTCAATGAATGGACTCAACAATATAAATCAAGCCCTATCTGATGAATTTAGGATCCTAGCCATGCAAGAAGAGTTAAATTAATTTGTAAGGAATGTTATTTGAGAGCAAGTTGATAGGCCGAAGAATCAAAGTGTCATTGAAACTAAATGGGTTTTAAAAAATAAAATGAATAATTCTTGGGTAGTGGAGAGGAATAAGAAAAGATTTGTAGCTAACGGGTATAACCAAATATAAGTGATTTACTTTGAAGAGACCTTTTCCTATGTAGCTTGATTAGAGGTCATTAAGGTGCTACTAGCCTTTGCTTGTTTTAATGGATTCAAACTGTACAAATCAATGTCAAAACTGGCTTTTTGAATGGGATGATAAAATTAAAATTATGTTGTCATCTCATTAAAGAAAGAAAATTCAAATTTTGTTTCTCGGTTTTTGTCCTATTTTTTCTGCCTCCTTTCAGGCATGGCGGTGGAATGCCACCGTTCATCATTGGATTCATCTGTGAATCCACTCCCAACAATAGAAGACTATGTTTGTAAGAAAGTTGAATCTGATCAGTTGTTTAAAAGCTGAGTCTGTGAAGTGGAAGATGCCCAAAGGAGAAGATAAAAAGGTGAGTTAGTTATCTTTGAAAATGTTGATCATCGATTGATTAAAACCTTTCATGTGGAAGGAAAAGGTAAAGAAATTTCTAAGGAAAATGAATTTAAAACTCCCTTAGTGAAAGCTATTTTAACTTCTCCGTATATTGCTCCTAAAAATGAAGCTTCTTCTTCTGGTATGAATATTTTTGTTAATTGATTTGGGAATTCAAATGCAATCCCTGGCGACAGTGCGATAATAATGAATTCCCTATTCTCTGTTAACAAAAGTACTTATAACAATGTTGAGAAGCTTTCTGAGAAGTTAATTGTGGATTCTGATATGAGCAATAGCCTTAATGCATTGCTAGTTAATGAGAAAATGCTAGTGAATAAAGTGGTAACTCCTATGTCAGTAAACCCATGGATGAGAAAGCCTTACATTAGGCTTAATTTTAATGTTGATGATGTTGTTTTAACAGACGATGGAAAGGCAGTGAAACTGCTGGCGGAAGCTGAAATGAAAAATCCTAGTAAACTTGAAAATTCATTGGTAGTCAAAGTGTTTGGTAGAGAAATACCTTCTCTTGTGGTAGCTTGGGAACTAAGATGACAATGGCTTCAATTTGGACAATTTCACTTTACCACACTTGGATTAGGCTGGTTTTTGTGCTCTTTCAAAAATAAGGAAGCTATGGATGGTGTTATTTTAGGAGGACCATGGTTTGTTAAAGGTCACATAATTGGAATGGAGAGATGGTCGATGGAGTTTTCACCTACTTCTATGAAAGGTCTTACTTCCCTTATATGGATAAGAATGCCTCAATTGCCTTTGCAATGTTGGGATGAAATCAACATTTCTAGAATTGCTTCAATGGTAGGTGTACCATTGATGATGGATGGAAACATGTTTCAATGGGGAAGAAGGGAGTTTGCAAGAGTTTGTGTGAGAGTGAAACTTGATAACCCTCTTCCCTTTGGTGTATGGGTGGAAAGCAAGTCGGGAAATTTTTTCAGAGATTCGAATATGAAAGAATTCTCTCATTGTGCTATAATTGTGGAATGATAGGCATATGAAGAATGATTGCAAGAAAGGTAGTTCAATAGGGAAAATCAATGTGGAAGTTGCATCCAAGGTAGTTCAAGAGAAACATGCTGGATTTGCTCTAGAGAGTGAGATTAATACATCTTATGGCCCATGCATACATGTTAATCATAGAAGAAATAAGAAGTTCTCAAAAGTTATTAATAATGGTATGAAAATATAGAAAATCTTCATTAAAAAGGTAAATCCTGTTCCAGTTCAACGGAAAAAGGAAAACCTGTCAATCAGGAAATAATGGAGAAGAATGCAAATATGGAAGTGGCAATGGTGGTTGAAAATGAAAATACTTCAATTCTGGAAGAAGGTGAGATATTGAATGAAACTGATCTGGTGAAGGAAAATTCATCAAAACAGTTTCATGAAGTTCATCAGAATTTAGGTAATATATATGGGCCAAGTAACAACAGGTTGGAAAAATTTGAAATGTTGGATAAAATGATTGCTGCTGCTAAGTTAAAAGAGCAGGAAATTTTTGACAAGATGGAAGATTGTGATAATCCTCTGTTGGGAAGTATCAATGTTTGTACAGATTCTAAATTTGACATCAACCTGGAAACAAAAAGCATCAAGGTAGGTAAAGAGTCCTGGTTTGCTCCAAATGAAAATAGTTTTGAAGTATTGTCTACAGTCATTGAGGTAGACAATTCAACTCTTATGTCAGACAGAGAAGAAGGTGATATGGCAAATTCTTATGAGAAAACTATTCATGATAATAAAATTTCTTCTAAAATAAAAGATGATGATCCTTTCACAAATTGCTCAGAAGAAGGAGGTATGAAGGTAGAAAATTCATCATATCTCAAAAAGGTGCTTGCTTAAGAATTAAAATCTCTTGGTCCTATCAAATCTGTGGCAAGGATCAGAAGGAATGAAATGGGTAAGAAAATAATGGTGGGAATAGCTACCCCTTTAATCAAACAAATGTCTACTATTGCCTTTTGGAATTGTAGAGGATCAAGGAGTTTGTGAAGGAATGGGATGTATTTTTTTTTTTGGTTTGTTGGAAACCAAGCTCTCCTTTATTGATAGAAAGGGAATGGACATGCTTATTGGTGTTGATTGGGCTTTCTCTTTTGTTCTTGCTGAAGGCTTATCAGGAGGTATTCTTATATTGTGGAATAACAAAATATCTTCCTTTAAAACTTTGGAAATATTTCCTCAAGGGATTATTGGTGATCTTGAGGTGGCTAATAATGGAGTTTGGCGTATTATGAGTGTTTATGGTAGTAATGACACCATTAAAAGAAAGGAACTTTGAAAAATATTAGATCTTTACTCTTCCAAAGTCTTGCCTTCTTTAATTGGAGGTGATTTCAATTGTTAGTTGGGTAAAGAAGATAAGAAAGGAGGTAGAAGATTTTGTTTTTCACAAGGCTCTTAGGAGATGAAGTCTTTTCTTTCAACCAATGATTTTCATGATGTGGGCTTCATTGGGCCAAAGTTCACTTGGTGTAACAACAAAGTATATTGAGCTCGGATACTAGAAAGACTTGATAGGTGTTTTCTAAATTCTAAAGCCATTGAAAGGTCTCAATGGGTCGTGGTGAAACATATTGCAAGGGTGGCATCGGATCATTGACCTATCTTCGTTAATCTTCTTAAAAACAAGTTAAAATCTTAAAAATTACAAGATTTGAAGACTCATGGGCCTCTTATCATGCATCATATGCTATTGTGACAAAAACTTGGGCTAGAAAAGCTGTGGGAAGTTTTTAAGAGATTCTTAATATCAAATTTAGAAGAACTTAAAGAGCTCTTTTCTTTTGGAACAAAGAAAAGCTAGAATATCTTTACTCTTTAAAAGAACATCTCAAATTGGAAATTCTAGAATTACAAGAGGAAGAAGCATCCACGGGTAATCTTTCAATGGAAACATTATTTGTTCTTAGATCCAAGGTAAAAGAGCTAAATTTCACTTTGGCAAGACTCAACACGTGGTGGAGACAATGCTCTAAAATCATTTGGCTTTTGGATGGAGATAACAACTCTAGATTTTTTCATGCTTATGCTAGCTTAAGAGGAGTGCTAATTGGATTCATAAAATTAAAGATGAAGGTCCTAACATGGTGGAAGATGAAGAGCAGATTGAAGAAGTTTTTGGTGATTATTTTAGAAGAAAATAATGTCAAAGGGCATGTTCAAAGGAGATTAGGCTGAAAACAGTGAGCTTATTGGATGAAGAAGATAGGAAATTGCTGGATTCAGAGATTTCTTGGACCGAAATCTATGAAGTGGTAAATCATCTAGGAGGCTTTAAATCGCCAGGTAATGATATTACTTACTCATTCATTATGTTTTATTGGAATACCATTTAAATTGATGTGTGGAATGCAATTCATGGCTACTTCGCCTCGAGTGTGATGGATCATAAGTGGAAAGAAACTATTGTTGTACTGATTTCTAAGGTGAAAAACCCAGTAGTTCCATCTAATTTCAGGCCTATTAGTTTGTGTAAAACTATCTACAAAATTGTGGCCAAAATTCTATTGAATAGATTACTCAGAGTTATTTCTAAACTGCTCTCAGAAGAACAAGCAGCTTTTTTAAAGGTCAATCATTGTCTGAACATGTGCTATTAGAATAAGAGATATTCCACAAATTTTAATTTTCAAAATCTAAAAGAGGTTTGGTTGCTTTCAAATTGGATATGGAATAAGCCTATGATAGTATGGGGTGGACTACATTAAAGCATGTTCTAAATTATTTTGCTTTTCCCAACAAGTTTGCTTAGTTGATTATGGAGTGTGTGGATTCCCCTACATTTTCTATTCTTATTAATGGGAATTATTCAAATTGGATTAATGCTTGCTGTGGATTTCGGCAAGGATGCCCACTTTCTCCATTTCTTTTTATTCATTGCTCTCAATTGCTTTCTAATGCATTGAATGAGAAGAGGGATAGAATTAGAGTTAAATTACATGCTAGCAGTCTAAGAATCTCTCACTTACTATATGTGGATGACATTGCAATTTTTTCAGAGGCTAATGCTAAAATGGTGAAGGAGATAAAAAATATTTTATCAAAATATTGTAGTTGGACGGGTCAAAAGATCCACTATAAAAAATCTGAAGTCCTTTATGCTAAAGCTGTTAAAAATAGGAAAAAAAAGATGATATCTCGCTTGATGGGATTGAGAATAGTAAAGTAAATGAAATATTTTGGAGTGAAAATGGTTTTAAGGAGACTTCGAGTAGATGACTTTACTTTTATTCTTCAAAAGATAATGGATAAACTTAATGTGTGGTGGAATAAGTTTATTTCATTACAAGGAAAGTTGGTGTTGGTTAAAACTATTATTTTATCTCTTCCCATTTTCCATTGTACTCATTCTCTCGTTCCTAAAAGAATCCTTTTAGAGCTAGACAAAATGTGTAGAGACTTTATCTGGCATAACAACAACGGGAAAAGTGGATTGCATTATATGAAATGGGATGTTAATTGCCTACCTTACAATTTGGGTGGTAGAGGTCTTCACTCTTGTGAAGATATGGAGGGTCCTTTAAGAACTAAATTTCCTTGAAAACTCCTTAGTGGTTTATCTTCTCTTTTTTATAATATCCTGGAAGCAAAATATGGATGTTGTAATTGGAATGCTTAGACTAAGAAAGTTGTTCTATAGTTTGTAAAATTCTGTGTAGTGGAGCTAAATCCATTGCATCGGTGGTCAAGTGGAAAGTGAAAGATGGCAAAAGCATTAATATTCTTAATGATTTATGGATACTGGATAAAAGCATCAAAAAATGGCCTACTTACATTTCGATTCAGGTGATGAAAATACACATGTGGAGAAGCTGATTACTCACGGTAGCTAGAATAAACATATTTTAAATATCTATTTTGGTGAAGAATTGGTTAATATCATCACTCAGATTCAGATTTATCATGATCTTCTGAGAGATCAGCTGGAGCTCATTAGGATGCATTCAGGCAAGAGTATTTCTGCTATGATTTCAGATGTTAAATTATCAGAAACCTCTTTGACATACAGAACATATTGGAAGTGGATTAAGAAATTAAAGGTCATCCTGAAAATTGAAAACTTATGGTGGAGAATTTATCATGGTGCAGTCCCAACTTTTGAATTATTATAAAAAAGAAGATTAATAGATACTGATATCTGTCCAAGGGGGTGTTCTGAGATTGAAGACATTAACCATTTGATGGCTGCTTGTCCAAAACTATGGCGGCTTGTCCGAGACTGAGAAATATTATTCAAACTGGTAATGATTAGGGGATTCAATATTTTGGTTTTTCAAACATTACAGAATTACTATTATTGGATGGAAATGAACGCTATGAACAAACGATTCACTGCCGAAATCTACTGCACTATTGTTTATCTCAATTGGAAATCTTGAGGTAAATATGTTTTTGATGGAAAAGAAGAATCTTCCTTTTTTATAGCAGCTCAAGCAATTGCTCTATCATCATTTTCTAGAAGAGTTTATCCACATTCGGGAAACTGGGGTGTTAACTAGCCGCATTGGATGTATTTAAATAATTGGCACCCCCTCCACCCGGTTGGCTAAAACTCAATGTAGATGCTTCCTTATTTCAGTCGTATGAAGCTACTGTTGGAGGGGTATTCAGAGATTACAAAGGAAGGTTTCTCATGGCTTTTGGCTTTAAAGGGTTACATTGGGAAATATCTCAGTTAGAGTTACTCGCAATATAAGCTTTGAAGATTATTTTGCAAGATTTGATGCTAGATTTTGAAGGTATTATAATTGAAGGTGATAATGCAAATATCATTAAATTCATTGAAAATTTGAAGTTGGATACAATAAAAGGAGATATTTCTATTGGAGGTGATGTAATGGATTTCCTTAAGAGATTTAAACAGGTTATTTTTACATGTGTTAAAAGAGACTGTAATAAGTTAGCCAATGAATGTGCTAACATTGCTCATAGTAATAATTTCCTTTGGGAAAGTCTTACTTTTGATCTCCTTCTTGTTTTGTTAGTTTGCTTAAGAAGGAATGTGATCCTTTTATTAGATTGTAATCACTTTGTTATTAATAAAATTGCTTTGTCATTCTCTTTAAAAAAAGAATGGGATGATAAAAGAAGATGTGTATATTCAACAACCACGAGGCTTTGAAAATTCATAATTTCCTAATCATATGTTCAAATTAAAAAAAAAATATTATATGGACCGTAAAAAGCACCCAGGACATGGTTTGAGAGGCTATTCACATTCCTATTAGAAAGAAACTTTATTAAGTGAAGCATAGACACCATCCTATTTCTAAAAAAGGTAGGAGATAAACTACTGAATGTCCAAATTTATGATGATGATATTCTGTTTGGATCTTCTGATAAAAATCTGTATGATGAATTTTTAAAAATAATATAAGGAGTTTGAGATGAGTATGATGAGATAACTGACCTACTTTCTTAAATTTAGCATAAGGAAGAAGGGTGGTGGAACTTTCCTTTGTCAATAAAAATACAGTAAGGACATCCTTATAAAATAAGAAAAGAATAAAGCCAAGTAAATTAACACTCCAATGAGTTCTATTAGATAAGGATTCAAATGGAAAATCTATTGATAAAAAATACTGATGTATAATTGGATCACTTCTCTACTTTACTACTAGCAGACTTGATATCATGTTTAGTATTTTCTCTATATAAAATTTCAGGCTTATCTAAAAGAGTCTCACTTGACTACTGTTAAGAGAATTCCTAGACATCTCTTAGAGACTCAAGACTTAAAAAATTGATATCCTAAGCATAGCACATCCTTTAAAATCATAGGATATTTAGATTCAGATTTTGCAGGATGCCGCGTTGATAGAAAAAGTATTTCTGGAACATGTCAATTTATAAGACAGTCCTTAGCCTCCTAGTCCAGTAAAAAATAGAACTTACTTTCCCTGTCCACTACTAAAGCTGAGTAGATAGCCTTAGGAAGTTGTGTGGCCTAGGTCCTTTAGTTAAAGTAACAAATTTTGGATTTAGGACCACCTATTGGCATAATTCCAATCTTATATAATAACACTAGTGCCTTATACTTTTCAAAGAATCCAGTCTAACACTCCAGAAATAAATACATTAACATAAGGCACTACTTCATTAGTGACCATGTTATAAAAGGAGACATATAACTACACAATGTAGCCATTAAAAACCAACTTGCTAATATCTTTACAAAACCACTAGTTTTTAAAACTTTCAGTATCTTAAGAACTAAATTAGGTATAATAGATATTTATGGTTGAAACTAATGCTTTATATTTATTTTATTTTTTTTATATGTATGTTTCTTTTTATGCATTTCTATTTTTTTTTTTTTTTGTTAATTTTCCAATTTTTAAAAATAATTAGATCAATGATCACTTTTGATAATGAATTCTCAAATGACAATTTTCCTTGCTTTTGGTTTAGAAATTAGTAAGAAGTGTTTGACTCCTCTAAAATGGATAAAGGAAGAAAATTTGATGATTTTATCTCTTCCACTAATTGAAAGTTTGTTAAGGACATTAAGCCCTAATGAACTAGCCCGAGGCTAACCAAGAGGGGGGGGGGGGGGGGGGGTGAATTGGTGTTTTTTTTTTTTTTAGTTTCTCAAACAAAACATAATTTTTTAAACCAAATAATTAATCAGAAGAAAATTAAAATTCTAAAAATTAAATGCAAAAATAAAATAAGAAAGAACATACCAGATATTATAGTGGTTCGATCAACTTGACCTACGTTCACTTCTCGGAGCCTCTCCTTCAAGTATTACACTAAACACAATGACTTTCCTTTTGCTCCTATAGCAAGGCAGAGAAGCTTATATAAAAACTCCTTTCTACCAACTCTTATGAGGCAGAGAACCAACTCCTTTTGCATCCTCCTAAAGTAGGCAGAGAACCCTACTCCTTTCACTTCCTCTAGAAGCAGGTTGAGAGCTCGAATCCTTTTGCTTCCTATTAAAATAGGAAGATAACCTCGATCAATTACTGAAGTATATCTCTCTAGAACCTCAAAGGAACTAGGGATGATGACTGGAGAAGAAGATTTGGATCCTTTCTTAGAGAAACCTTTGTGAAACCCCCACACACTCTCCCTCACAAGATCCTCTCTCTCTATCTCTCTCTCTCCCACCTAAGCTCTCCCTCTCCTCTTGGCTCTTTCAGGTTAGGATATTAGCAAAAGATCTCTTTTGAGAAGATAAGAGGTCTTTAAATAGAAGGGCTTCAATATTTACCCTAAATTGCAAATGATCATTAAAGATCTTCCAAGATGATTGACGTCCTGTACAGTCAAATAAATTCAGCTCAATCAGTTAAGATGATCTCGAAGAGGCTGGATAATTAAATGATTTGTTTATTTTGATTATCCAAGATGATTGTGCATCATCTTGTATGATCAGTTCAAAAATGTTGAGTAGCATCCAGACCATCGCTCTGTTTGGCCATACTTTACATATTAGATGATGAAAATATAATTGATCATCCAAGATGATTCTTAGATCATCCTATATGATTAGTTCAAATCAAAGAGTATCATCCAAAACCTCATTCTGTCAGTCCAGGACAATTTAAAAAAGACTAAGGTTTTTTGTAACTAATCATCTCAGATGATACTGTGATCGTCCTGAATGATATGATCGATCAAAAAAACCATAATTACTTCCCTTAATTAATAGAGAAATTTAGGCATAATTGTAATGTATGATCCAGTACAATGTCTTGGATGATGTATAATAATAATAACATGCCTAAAAGAGTTGGCGACAGATTCTTTCGTATTTGAGGCTATCATCTAGGACAATGTTAATATCATCTAGGACAATTTACTGATTTGGGATACCTTAACTAAAATGCCTTAATTAGGATTTCTATTTTTAACTGATCCTCCGAGATGATGTGAGATCGTACCAAATGATATGATAAAAAAATAGAAAGCTCTAGATCATACATAATTTTTCTCCCTTAGTGTGTGTGCGTAAGAATACTTAGCATCAGGACCAACTTTATTACATTTAACTCAAACTTGATGTACACTTATAGACTGACTCAATCCTAGTCAACCCAATTTTGAGCTAGATTAATTTGCAATTTAATCTTGTGGACCTAAAATATTAGTAGGTGGGGTAATCGTAAAAAATTAGAAGTGTCAGAAAAGTTTGCTATCATCAAAATTATAATTCTTGAATCCAAATTTGCAAAAATCTTTCCTTTTTGATTATGGAAAATATTTGGTAGAAAATTTAGCTTAAGTAGTTAAATGAAACATAACATGAAGGAGGATAGTGTGAACCAAATATTGCAAATTTTGTTAGAGTAAAACAGTCGGTACAAACACTAAATGACAGTAAAAAAAAGTACAGCAAAATAATATAAACACAATAGCACTATCACTACTCTCCCTTTTAACATTACAAAAAGGAGGGGGAATAAAAAAGAAAAATAGAATAGGAATACAAAATAGAGACTAACAACATAAAAAATATCACAAGAAAAACTTTAGAAAAAAGAAGTACAAAGGACAATAAAAATAACAAAAAAATTAAAAAGAAAGACAAAAAGAATGAAAAGACAATTTTTTTTAATCAAAATAAGAATATGATATATTTTCCATGTGATTGAATTAAAAATTTGCAAGAAAATGAGTTAACATCAATAAAAATTGAAAAACTGTAGAACAATCGATCCTGCTATCCCAGCTCAGACTTTTTACATTGCAAATCATCTTTTGAAAATAAAGATCTAACTTAGAAAAAGCAATTGGATAAGAAAAAGTGATCATTCAAAAATTGTTCTAGAAAAATATCTTATAGAATAATATATAAAAGTAATTAATCATAGTCATGAATTTCATAATCAAGCCTTTGAAAATATTAAGTGACACATGAATTTTTCC
>JADPUM010000304.1:0-10000 GCA_016618105.1 Dendrobium huoshanense | reverse complement strand
AGAAAACAAACAAATAAATAAATGAGGAGGCTTAACAGACATTAACCATATCACTAAAGTTCCAGAGACAATCACAACTAAATGAGAGCAGGACAACAACAAATAAGGAGGCTAATTTACTCTTCCCTGATACCTAATGTATGTGTGTGTTATGGGCCTTTATAGACAGTGGCAACAGCCACAGCCTACAATCTTCCTTGTCGGATTCAATACCTGCATGAAGAGGATGACTGCCCCAACTAAGCCAAGCCAAAGAAATTTATGGATCATTTTGGTTCCGGTTTGGCCAATTTGAAAGTTGTTAGTCTTCATTTGACCCATGCTTTAAAATTGCGCAATATGAGGCTCGCCTTGAGGCCCGCCTTTGCGCAATTCAAGTAAAAAACGTCTCGATGCTTACGCCTCGAGTTTTTCTTATGAGGCTTGCGCCTCAACTTGGTTGAGGCCCGCCTCGCCTCACTGGCATGAGGCTTACGCCTCACGCTATATATATATATATATATTAAAACTTACATAAATTTTAAAGTAAATGCCCGACATTGGACTCTATAGGAAAGGAGGAAGGGGAGAGAGCAGTTCACCATAATGCCACTTAGTGATGACAGTGCTGATGACTTATGAGTTCTTATGTGATATGTCATTGATATTTATTTTTGGAAATTGGAATTATATGTTAATGAAAAGAATACTGGGATTTGGGAAAGATAGAATTTTGAGTTGAACTATATTTCATGTTGTCTTATTATTGAGATATTTTGATTTCACATCATATCTTATGCTTTTTTTATGTTTTATATTATTCACTCATTAGTATATAAAAATTTTATCATTTTATATTTACGCAATCTTTTGCTTTTGAGGCTTACGCCTGTTGGTGGAATTTTGGAAAAACAGGTTTTGAAAAATATTAGTTTTCTTTGGGGATTTTAAGATTAAGGTTGAGTTCCAATTCTAAGGTCGAATCGACTCGTTAGAAAGAGTATATCACCCCGGAGGACGAAAATAAACTTTCATAACGGTGTTCAGACTTAAAATTATGAAATCCATCTTGAATATTATGAGCGGATGATAAAGAGAAATTCATATGACTCCGAAGGGTCAAAATGAGGTTCAACTGAATATCCAATACAATATTCAAGAAGTGTGATCGTTAGGTCCACATCCAAAGTCTTATCAAAGAAAGATGTGTCTCCCCGAAGGGAGAAAATATCATTCGATAATAATTCTTTGAATATGATAATAATGATCACTAGTATTTTAAGTTTTCCCAAAGAAATCTAATTGAACTTTGAAAAATCAATTTTTAAAATCAGGTGCGTGTGTGGTTCTAAATCTCCTACGAGCGCAAGCCCTCGTAGTTAATTACATCGTATGGAGATAAAATCTCCTACGAAAACTCTCGATTAAAATAATGGCAAAATTTCGTTTAGATTTTCTAGGAGTGATATCAAAAAGAGAAGTGAATTTTGGAAACTCAAAAGGGAATGGATCAAAATTGAGCAGTTATTAACAGAGTTAAAGGAGGAGAGGTAGGGGACACTTTAAGATTCCAGAACCATCCGGAAGTGTCCCAACTTAATCTAAGTGTTGGGCTTTATGTTTTGGACTGAAATGATATTTAGTTAGAGTTGAGCATTTTATTAGAAATTTGGGATTAGATTCCCGAAGTTTGGGGTCTTATAATCAAAGATCTGCCCCGGATCCTAAATCTATTTTGGACACTGGGCCACAGTCGTCCGATCCTAACTAATGCAGTGCAAGGTCTGGACTTACCCCGGCCTGGATTGGGGAGCCAGCTAACCACCTAATCGATTTAAAATACATGAATCCGGTCTTTTATGAAAGAGTGGTAGGGACGTTGTAATTAAAGTTTTGGAAAGTTGGGGCCGACATCTAGAGATTCTCCTAATTGGCCCCATGGACTTATGTTGGGTGCTAAAATGCTAAGGACTATGAAATTAAAATTTTGACTCTTTAATTTGTATCTAATGCAATGCATGCTGGTTAACAACCTCAAATCAAATATGCTTGAAATTTTTTAAAAAACAGGCTTATAAAATAATTTTTTTTAGAAGACTGGACTTCCCCAGGTCCGGCACCTCGTCCTCATAGGTCAGACTATCCGGACTCTACCCGCAGGCGGGGAAGGGTCTAAAGCAAGGAAAGAGTAATGCAGAAATATGCATGCGACCCCGGGGTCGATCCCCGGCTAATTCCCTAGATTCGTTATCTTTCTATGTTATTTAGACTCACTAAAATTTTAGACTTTTAAGATTATGAGTATAAAAATTTCACACCCTCACGAGCCTCGCGTATCCAGGCGAAAACAAAGAGCGGCATGCAATCGCCAAAAAACTAGTAAAAGCAAGTAATTCTAAAGGCAATCATTTCAACACATCAGATATAAAATGAATTAATTAATAAATGTCCATAGGCAAAGTTGCCTTGCTTATTACAAACCAGAATATTACAGAAAGTAAAGTGGCCGGGCACCACTGACAACAACCCGGGTTCTAAGCCTAGTAATGACGCAAGTTATTTTGAGTGGGATACTCTCAATCTTCAAGTCTTCAAACCTTCAACTTCATTCTTCTTTGGACTCCTTTTCTTTGATCTTCTTGGAATCTTCGTAGTAGATTACCCAAATGGATAAGAGGGCACTTCCCTCTAAGGGGAAGGCCACTCTTTCCTCTTTGGGTAAGGAAGAGGTGATCCAAATTTGGATTTCCAAATGGAAAAGGAGTGTTCCCCAAAGGGGTATCCTTTCCTCTTTGTAATCCAAGCTTTGGATCTATGTATCCCAAACTCAAACTAAACTTTCACAACACTTGACAATTGCACAAATTACATTGATATCAAAATAAAAATCTAGACTCACCTGCAGGGTTATCCTAAGCAATTAATATAAAAAAAAGGCAGTTATTCCCAAGCAGTTGTATATGAGCAGAAAAGAAAGTAAACACACTGGCCACGCTCTTTTTATTTGGGGGCTTTAGCAGCTGAAGCACCTGTGCAAAGAATTTATAATATTTATGCATTTTTTTAATTTGCCCCCTTTTTTATATCGCCCTGCATGAGCGTGGCCACCTGCAGAAAACTGTGTCAACATCCAGATCGTACCTAACCTAAGGGTAATCTAGTCGCCAAACACATCAATCCATCCACAGAGTACAGAAAAAGTAAGCAGACACAGCAAAGCAATTTCATCCACAACATGCAGTGAAAACTACGAAAAATCCGGCACACAACAGTAAAGTAAACACCGGCCTATCCTAGATCTAGAATTGGTTGTCCTAGCACATCATCTAAAGTGTGTGAGAAAGGTCGTGTGGCAGGGGTAGATCCTAAAGTTGGTGATTGGTTAAAGTTGTCTAAAAGTTTGGATTTGTTAAGGCTTAGAAGGGGGTTTAAATTAAAATTTAACTATTAATGAATTAAGAATTTTAATTAGACATATTTTAAAAGTTAATTGATTACTACCTTTGTTTCACACCGAGGCCGTGAAGTTTATTTCACCTTCCTTGGGGCTAAGCTAATAGCCTCGTAGGCCTGGGTTACCCAGTAGCAATCGGGGTTGATTAAGTTATTTAAATTGGTTAGAATTAGAAGAGTGGATTAATATAAAGAAATGAGTTAATTACTGATTTTAAAAGCTTGATTAATTTAAGTTTGCCATTAATTGATTCGTGGCGTTGTGCCACCAGACTCGAGGAACCAGCCTCCTTAGGACACTTAGCCCCGCAGCCCGGAGTAGTCCAGCCGATAAACCAAATTAATGTAGTTGAATTAGAGGTTTTAAAAGGTTACATAATTAATGATTAATCTATTTTAAAGTTTAACACCCCTTAGAATCCATTCGTGGCGTTGTGCCACCAGGCTCGAGGAACCAGCCTCCTTAGGACACTTAGCCCCGCAGCCCGGAGTAGTCCAGCCAATAAACTTCATCTTTAGGATGGTTGTTGTGTTTTAAAAGGTTTGTTGAATGTTTTAAACATTAAGTTAATATTTTCTGGAATTTTGGAATAATTTTGAATTTTATGAATTTTTGAATATTTTAATCATTTAGTTAAAGGGTTGAAAATTGACTTCTTAATTAAGTTCAAATTATGGAATGTTTGTATTTTATTAAAATACTAGACCTCACTACGATCAGTTAAAAGGTGAGTACATTGAAATCGGATTTTTCTGCATTTTATTACAAAGGTTTGAAGTTTTGAACTAGTTTTAACTACGGTTTGACCAATTTGTTGACTTTTTAAAATATTGCAAATTTCTGGAATTTAATATTTTTAATAAATACTAGACATCACTAGGAGTTGAATGCAAGTGAGTTTGGGTGGTTTGGATTTTTCTGGAATTAGTTATGAATTATCGAAGTTTTGGATATTTAATGAATTTTTGTTCAATTAAAGGCCTTGAGTATTAATTTAGAATGATTATGACTTGCTCTATGATTGGTAAGAGTCGATTAAGGTTGATTAAGATTGATTTAGGCTTTCAAAGAATTTTACTTAATTTATTGTAATTTATTGAACATTAAAACTTTTAAAGAGAAAAACACCTAAATCTACTAGTTATCTTGAGATCAATTAGTGTCAAATCAAAGTGAGTTTAATCATTGGGTATATGACACTAGTTTTATATGTTTGGTTTTATCCCAAAAAGGATGCATGTAGTTCTTCCTAGATTGATCTAAGTTGGCTAAGACCGAGTCCTTAATTGTTGTCCTTAGTGTCACTAGATTTTAGGATAGCAATCAATATTCTTCTAACCCTTGGACACTAGTTTACAATCACATCAACGCAAACAATAAACAATAAAAGGTGCTCCTAATGTTCTATGGAAGGATTATAGTGAATCATTATAGTTATAGGTCATTTGATGACCTATAAACTTAAACAATTTACTATAGAGGAATAGATACATCAAATTAGAATAAAATGATCTTGGGATATATATTTATGCATGTGCATATCAATATCCCTAAATCAAGAGTCAATCTAATTTGATATGATGATCATGTACAATTTATTAGTTAATTAAACTAGGTTAAGCGTGATATTGAAAGTAGATTTTAACTAAACCATACATGATCAAGATCTAAACCTATTTTCAATGAAAGGGGAGACTTTACACTGATTCCATAGAACCCTAACATGCCATGATTGGATTTAGATTGAATTGTTTATGAATTTCTAAAATCTAGTTCAAATATTGATCTAGATTTTGTAAATTCATAAACTAAGTCATATTTATATCAAACTGACTTAGGAAAATTACAGAAAATCAACCCTAGGCCCTATTACACCTCTGCCAAATTTCAGCCAAAAAGGATTTATATATTTTTATTTAAAAATAAAGGTAGATTTTAGGTATTATTAAAATTACTAATAATATACAGATCAAAATAATTTTAACTTATTTTTATAATATAGTAGTTAAAAATATGAACAAAACAAGCCCAAGAACACCAAAAATGGATCAGAATTGAAATTCTGGTGAATTTTAGAAGTTCTGGTAATATTTTGAATTAAAATATAGTTTTAGTTAGCCGGGTCAAACGGCGGCGCTGACCCGGGACACGCGGCGGGAGCGGATGCAGCCACGCGGACGGCGGCGGTTACGCGGGACCCGCCACTTAACCAGCGCGGCAGGGCTTGCAACCGTTCGATCTTCCACGGTTCCGATCCGACGGTTGAGATCAAACCCGCGGGATCAAATTCAATCCTAGATGATCGAACGGTGGATCTAGCTCCCGCAGTTTGTCTTAACGGCCTGGATTCGGCTGGACAGAGGATCGGTCGATCCAAAGTTCTATCAATATGAAACGGAGTTCGAAATCAAACCCGATCATAGCCGTTGATCCAAACGGAATAGATCCAACGGCTAACGGGTTCTCTTCCTCCTCCAGCCAAACCGAAAAACCCTAGAGGCATTTTTGTTTCGTTCTCGAAAAATACCCAACCAAATGCTTTGAAAATTTAGGCAGAGACGTAATACACCCTAAGGAAGAGTGGGGGATAATTTTTAAGCCATTTGATACAATATTGAATGTATTTTTTAAAAACCTAGAAAACAAACTAGGGTTTAGGATTTCTCACCGAAGGATGGATCAAATGAGCTGATTTTACCACGGTTGAACTTGTAGATTGTCCACGTGTTGATCTCCTTCAGGCTTCAAGCTTGGAGGATCACTGGAAACGGAGTTGGAGGAGTTTGAACGGAAGTGGCTCTCGGTCCAGCTCCGATCTCGCCGCCGGCAGCTTCAAAACGCCGGGGATCGATAGGAAAATCAAGGTTGAGCTCAATGGAGTCAAAACGAAATCATAAAAGCTCTGGGAGAGCTCTGGAATGCAAGATCACTTGGGATCAATGGGATTCGTCCCTCTTGCCTATTCACGAGTGTGGAGCCTAAAGGGGTGGTGGGGATTGATCAGGGAGAGTGCTGGGATGATGGACACCTGTCCCAGACGGTTAGGGGACAGGAGGAGCGGCTGCCTCAGGTAAGAGTGACCTGAGGTCGTTTTCAAGCATAGGGGGACCACTGGTTTGATAGCTCGGGTCTAGAGCCATGCCAGCAGCTGGGGGAGGTCAGGGCAGGTTTAGGAAAGCTTTTAGAGTAAGACTTAATGCTTGGATTGGCCTGAAATGGGAAGGGGAAAGAGTTCAAATGGGTTTGAACGGGTGAGCCCATTTGAACTCCCATTGACTGTTTGACTGGTCAATGGGGTCAAGACCTGCTGAGTTGGCATCAAAGCAGGCTGTGAGGTCCCTCCCAATGGCTGGTTGAGTTTAATTTGGGCTAGGTTCAATGGGTTAAAGAGTTTGACTATGAAAATGGTCCTTTGATCCTTGAGTTGACTTGTTGACCAGTCAACCCAATCAAGGGTTTATGTAATTGCACCAAGGTAGTCCAAATGGGCTGATTAGGTGGGTTGGGGGGGTCAATTTGGTCAAAATCACCATTTGAACCCTTAAGGGCCTGTTTGGTCAACCTAGGTTGACTTGGTCAACCAGGTTGACCCAGGGTCTGGGTTTGGGCTCAACAGGTTTGAAATGATATTTGGAGACCATTGAGGGTAGTTCCTGGGTCTGGGGAGGTCAAATTGATCAAAATCCCTATTTGAGTCCCTAAGGGCCTGTTTGGTCAACCTGGGTTGACTTGGTCAACCAGGTTGACCCAGGGTCTGGGTTTGGGCTCAACAGGTTTGAAATGATATTTTGAGGTCAATGGAAGTGGTTGGGTGACCTAAAAAGGTCATTTGGGTCAAAACACATGTTTGGACCCTTAAAGGGCCTCTTGGGTCAAACCAGTTGACTTGGTCAACCAGGTTGACTCAAGGGTTGGAGATGGGTTCAAAAGATTTGAAATGACATTTGAAATTTGTTAAAGGTGGTTGCATCCCATTTGGAGCTCATTTGGTTTGAAATCCCCATTTGAGCCCCATAGGGGCATTTTGGTCAATTTTGACCTATGGGTCAATTAAGGTCAAAAGGGTCTAAAAAAATGCAGTTTACTGCTCAATGGGTTAAATTCAAAGGTCTGGAAGTGATTGGAAGCTTGGACAAGGGTTCCAAGGTCAAGATCTCAAAGGGGTTAGGCTCAGTGGCATAGGCTGTAAATATTTGAAGGTTTTACAGCCTTTGAGTTTTAATTCAGATTCTGGGGTTAGAGCCCTCAGAATGAGCTCAAAATTGGAGGGTAGCCTTTAGAGACATGTCTTATCACTTTGCAAGTGATAGACCCTGAATCAGAGGCCATTTGACTGGGTTTTGAAATGTTTGAAAAATCTCTGAAAAGGGTGTTTAGGACAGGGCCTTAAAGGTTTGAATTTGAGTTTAGACTCTGGGTTTGGATTTGATTTGAAGTTTAAATTAATTTGGAGTTGAATTGAGTGGGGTTTGAGATTCAAATTGGTCATATGTAGGAGTCAAATTGAAATTGAAGTGAATTAAATATAGGAATTGATTTAAAATTGAGGTTGATCAAAGGTGGAGGTTGATTTGAAGTTGGAGTGATCCTAAGATCTAGGAGAATTCTAAGATCTAGGATTTAAAGAGATCCTAGGCTCTAGAATAGGCTCTAAAGTCTAGTTCTAGGAAAGATCATAAGATCTAAAGAGGATCCTAGGGTCTAGGATTAAATTTAGAATCTGGAAGGGTCTTAGTGACCTCATACAAAAATGAGGTCAACAAATGGACCCCCAATGTGTGTGGTAGAAGGAACTTCTGCTGCACACATTGGCGTTGACCGAATAGGAGTAAGATTTTGAGAATGGAAGGGAGATCATCTCCCAACCTCAAGCCTATAGGATGCTAATGGAAGGCTTACACCTATTGGATAAAGAAAGCTGGTAAAACCAAGGCAGGGAATACCTAACCTTGGGTCTAAGGAAGGGCATCACCCAACCTTAGGTCTACAGGATGCTGATAGAAGACTTACTCCTAGTAGACAAGGGAACTGGAGAAACCAAGGTAGGGAATACCTAGCCTTGGGTCTAAGGGAGGGCATCACCCAACCTTAGGCCTATAGGATGCTGATAGAAGACTTACTCCAAATAGGCAAATTAATTGGAAACCAAAGTAGGGAATACCTAGCTTTGGGTCTAAGGAAGGGCATCACCCAACCTTAGGTCTACAGGATGCTGATAGAAGACTTACTCCTAGTAGACGGATCAACTGGAAACCAAGGTAGGGAATACCTAGCCTTGGGTCTAAGGAAGGGCATCACCCAACCTTAGGCCTATAGGATGCTGATAGAAGACTTACTCCAAATAGGCAAATTAACTGGAAACCAAAGTAGGGAATACCTAGCTTTGGGTCTAAGGAAGGGCATCACCCAACCTTAGGTCTACAGGATGCTGATAGAAGACTTACTCCTAGTAGACGGATCAACTGGAAACCAAGGTAGGGAATACCTAGCCTTGGGTCTAAGGAAGGGCATCACCCAACCTTAGGCCTATAGGATGCTGATAGAAGACTTACTCCTAATAGACAGATTAACTGGAAACCAAAGTAGGGAATACCTAGCTTTGGGTCTAAGGAAGGGCATCACCCAACCTTAGGTCTACAGGATGCTGATAGAAGACTTACTCCTAGTAGACGGATCAACTGGAAACCAAGGTAGGGAATACCTAGCCTTGGGTCTAAGGAAGGGCATCACCCAACCTTAGGCCTATAGGATGCTGATAGAAGACTTACTCCTAGTAGACAGATCAACTGGAAACCAAGGTAGGGAATACCTAGCCTTGGGTCTAAGGAAGGGCATCACCCAACCTTAGGCCTATAGGATGCTGATAGAAGACTTACTCCAAATAGGCAGATTAACTGGAAACCAAAGTAGGGAATACCTAACTTTGGGTCTAAGGAAGGGCATCACCCAACCTTAGGTCTACAGGATGCTGATAGAAGACTTACTCCTAGTAGACAGATCAACTGGAAACCAAGGTAGGGAATACCTAACCTTGGGTCTAAGGAAGGGCATCACCCAACCTTAGGCCTATAGGATGCTGATAGAAGACTTACTCCAAATAGGCAGATCAACTGGCAAACTAGGATGGTGCCACGAAGGGCGTACTCCATCACTAGCGAATGGGAATCAGGATGGTGCCACGAAGGGCGTACTCCACCACTAATCCCCGGGTCAAATGCTAGGGTGGTGCCACGGAGGGCGTACTCCACCACTAGCGGGCCTAATCCTAAGGGAAGGAAGGACCTAACCTTGAGGAAAAGAGAATTGAAAACAATTGATTAATGATTTTGAATTTGATTTGATTTCTTTGAATTTGAAGGGGTGAATTTGATGTTTAATTTGATCCTCATTAGGCATGATAATTCTTAAAGAACCACCCAAATGAAAGGAAGCATCTGGTGGTATCTTCAAAATTAATCAATTGTCATGAACCTCCCTTATAGATTATCTCTAAGGTGGTCTATCTAGTCAACATTGATTCAAAGCTTACATTGATCTTATGGTGGACTAAAATTGGTCTCCAAAGGG
>JADPUM010000302.1:0-16000 GCA_016618105.1 Dendrobium huoshanense | reverse complement strand
AGGCCAATCGGATGGCTGGGATCGACTCACCAGGTCCTTGGATGTTGCCATGTGTCCCTGGGACAGCCAGAAGGCTGACCCAAAGGCTGGGCACGCCTCAATCCTATTGGGTGGCTTTTGGGATAGGTGGAGGGGACATTGCCATTTAAGGCTAAACCAGGCCCTGAGCTTGGTTAGGAGAGCTCCAAGTGAGCTTTAGGGCATAAAGGGGTCGGCCTAAAGCAGCTTAAATCAAGGAAAAGGGTTTTGCATGTGATAAGCCCTTCTAGAAGAGGTTTAAGCTTGAGTTTGACCAAGTTGACCAGTCAACTGGTCAATGGGTGCTGACATGGCATGAGGGGAAGTAGGAGCAGCCAATGGGAGAGCTTCCAAGCCTAATCTCACACTCCTTGAAGTTAAATAGGAGGTTTAACCAATTCAAGGAGGGATTTAGGGCTTTGTTGACTTGGTTTGACCAGTCAACAAGGTCAAAGTTAGTGATGTGGCATTTGAAGAGGTAAAAGGTCATTTAGGATAGTTTGATTAAGAGTCAAAAGTCAAAAGTCAAGGGTAGGGAAAATGGGAGCCAATGTCACTAAGAATTGAGGGTTGACTTGGTCAACTCAAGTTGAGTCAAGTTGACCAAATGTCAAGTGACACTTGATCCTTAACCAAGAATTGATTTGAATAGGTAATAGGGTTTGAAGAACTCAGATGAGTTGATTTAACCCATTTAGACCCTCTAAGAGCTAATGGGTCAACCTAAGTTGACTGGGTCAACCAGGCTGACCCAATGGGTGAATCTGGGCTGGACAAATTTGAAAAGATATTTTAAGACCATTGAGGGTGGTTCCTGGGTCTGGGGAGGTCAAATTGATCAAAATCCCTATTTGAGCCCCCTAAGGGCCTGTTTGGTCAACCTGGGTTGACTTGGTCAACCAGGTTGACCCAGGGTCTGGGTTTGGGCTCAACAGGTTTAAAATGATATTTTGAGGTCAATGGAAGTGGTTGGGTGACTTAAAGAGGTCATTTGGGTCAAAACACATGTTTGGACCCTTAAAGAGCCCCTTGGGTCAAACCAGTTGACTTGGTCAACCAGGTTGACTCAAGGGTTGGAAATAGGTTCAAAAGTTTTGAAATGGCATTTGAAATTTGTTAAAGGTGGTTGCATCCCATTTGGAGCTCATTTGGTTTGAAATCCCCATTTGAGCCCCATAGGGGTGTTTTGGTCAATTTTGACCTATGGGTCAATTAAGGTCAAAAGGGGTTTGAGGAATGCAGTTTACTGCTCAATGGGTTAGAATCAAGGGTCTGGAAGTGATTGGAGGCTTGGATAAGGGTTCCAAGGTCAAGATCTCAAAGGGGTTAGGCTCAGTGGCACAGGCTGTAAATATTTGAAGGTTTTACAGCCTTTGAATTTTAATTCAGACTCTGGGGTTAGAGACCTCAGAATGAACTCAAACTTGGAGGGTAGCCTTTAGAGACATGTCTTATCACTTTGCAAGTGATAGACCCTGAATCAGAGGCCATTTGACTGGGTTTTGAAATGTTTGAAAAATCTCTGAAAAGGGTGTTTAGGACAGGGCCTTAAAGGTTTGAATTTGAGTTTAAACTTCTGGATTTGGGTTTGATTTGAAGTTTAAATTAATTTGGACTTGAATTGAGTGGAGTTTGAGATTCAAATTGGTCACATGTAGGAGTCAAATTGAAATTGAAGTGAATTAAATATAGGAATTGATTTAAAATTGAGGTTGATCAGAGGTGGAGGTTGATTTGAAGTTGGAGTGATCCTGAGATCTAGGAGAGTTCTAAGATCTAGGATTTAAAGGGATCCTAGGCTCTAGAATAGGCTCTAAAGTCTAGTTCTAGGAAAGATCCTAAAGTCTAGAGTGGATCCTAGGGTCTAGGATTAAATCTGGATTCTGGATGGGTCTTAGTGACCTCATACAAAAATGAGGTCAACAAATGGACCCCCAATGTGTGTGGTAGAAGGAACTTCTACTGCACACATTGGCGTTGACCGAATGGAAGTAGAATTTTGAGAATAGAAGGAAGATCATCTCCCAACCTCAAGCCTATAGGATGCTAATGGAAGGCTTACACCTATTGGATAAGGAAAACTGGTAAAACCAAGGTAGGGAATACCTAGCCTTGGGTCTAAGGGAGGGCATCACCCAACCTTAGGCCTATAGGATGCTGATAGAAGACTTACTCCAAATAGGCAAATTAACTGGAAACCAAAGTAGGGAATACCTAACTTTGGGTCTAAGGAAGGGCATCACCCAACCTTAGGTCTACAGGATGCTGATAGAAGACTTACTCCTAGTAGACGGATTAACTGGAAAAACCAAGGTAGGGAATACCTAGCCTTGGGTCTAAGGAAGGGCATCACCCAACCTTAGGCCTATAGGATGCTGATAGAAGACTTACTCCAAATAGGCAGATTAACTGGAAACCAAAGTAGGGAATACCTAGCTTTGGGTCTAAGGAAGGGCATCACCCAACCTTAGGTCTACAGGATGCTGATAGAAGACTTACTCCTAGTAGACGGATCAACTGGAAACCAAGGTAGGGAATACCTAGCCTTGGGTCTAAGGAAGGGCATCACCCAACCTTAGGCCTATAGGATGCTGATAGAAGACTTACTCCAAATAGGCAAATTAACTGGCAAACTAGGATGGTGCCACGAAGGGCGTACTCCATCACTAGCGAATGGGAATCAGGATGGTGCCACGAAGGGCGTACTCCACCACTAATCTCCGGGTGAAATGCCAGGGTGGTGCCACAGAGGGCGTACTCCACCACTAGCGGGTCTAATCCTAAGGGAAGGAAGGACCTAACCTTAAGGAAAAGGGCGAAGAGCGTTAAAAACTTAGCTTAAAAAAAAAGGTAGAATCAAGCTAAAAATCAAGAAAAGAAAGTTTTATTGATTGATAAAATGAGCTACATCAAGCATAGTATTTCTTAAGGAAACGCCCATTAACAGGTAGCATTGGGTGGTTCCCTTTACAATCTACTAACTGATACGAGCCTCCTTCGTAGACAGTCTCTATAACGAAGGGTCCTTCCCATGTAGGTTCAAATTTGCCTCCCAACTTCCGATGGGCCAAGATAGGCCTCCGAAGGACCAAAACCAAGTCTCCCGCTTGGAAGGTCCTAGGTCGCACTAACTTATCATGGGCTTGAACCATACGGGATTTATACAACTCTAAACTTTGTTGAGCTTGGAGACGTCGCTCTTCAAGGCCTTCGAGTTCTTCCAATCGTAGTCTTGCATTTTGTTCATTGGTAATTTGATTCTGAACTGCAATTCTAAGCGAAGGGATTTGTATTTCCAAGGGTAGAACAGCCTCAGATCCATACACCAGTGCAAACGGGGTGGATTGGGTCGGGGTTCTATAAGTGGTACGATAAGCCCACAGAGCTTCCACCAACCGCTCATCCCACTGTCGTTTGTTATCATCAAGGGTCTTTTTGACAATTTGCACCAAGGTTTTGTTGAAGGCCTCGGCCAATCCATTCGCCCGAGGGTAATAGATCGTCGAATATCTCCAATCAATATTATGGCGCCTTACGAAACTATTGATTTTTGTAGACTTGAATGCGGACCCATTATCAGATATGATTCTGCGGGGTACGCCGAATCGATATACAATATGGTCACGAAAGAATTTTAAGACATGGTGTGATGTTACGTTTCGTAGGGGAATTGCTTCCGCCCATTTTGAAAAGTAATCAGTTGCAGCTAATATGAAACGATGACCTCTCGCGGAGGGAGGGTCAATCGGCCCAATGATATCCGTGCCCCAACTTTCAAAGGGCCACGAGGCTATCGTAGGGTGTAACACATTAGGCGGCTGATGTAAAACCACACCATGGACCTGACATTGATGACAGAGCTTTGCAGTATTCATGCAATCGTCAATCATTGTAGGCCAGTAGTACCCAAGTCTTTTAATCTTTAATTTCATTTTTGGACCCGATTGATGAGCACCGCACAGTCCTGAATGAACTTCATTAACAATTTTCTGGGCTTCTCGCTTGTTCAAACAGCGCAGCCACATGTGATCAAAGGACCGACGGTACAACAGATCGTTAACTAGTGCATATGAGAGGGCACGTTTCTTAATCTGGTTGGAGAGTGATTTATCCTGGGGAAGCTTCCCTTCCTTAAGGTAATCGACTAAGGGTCGTCTCCAATCGCCTTCTTCGTCAGTCGTCGAAGAGGCAGAAAGGATCTGAAGGGGAGTCTTACTAATATGTTCCAAGTCTATAAGAGAAAGGGTATTACGACCCTGTATCTCTATAGGGATGGAATCCTCCTCAGGACATGCAAATTCCTTTGCAAGTTTTGCTAAGGCATCCGCCGCAGAATTGCTTCCACGGGGAACCCTATACAAAGTAGCAATGGGAATTTGTTCCAACAAGTGGAGCGTGTACTGGTGGTATTTTAGGAGATTCGGATTCAAGACTTTATAAGTTCCGGCGACTTGGTTAATAACTAGTTGGGAATCTCCAAAGATCTTAATCTCTTTAATCTCCATTAGAATTGCAAGTTCCAAACCAGTTATCAGAGCTTCGTATTCAGCTTCGTTGTTTGTGCAAGGCTCCGATAAGTGGTAGGAAAAATGCATCATTCCTTTTTCTGGTGTAATAAAAATTAAACCGACTCCAGCCTTTCCAGGAATTACAGATTGTTGGGTCGCAATCCTACGAGAGGATGCTGCCCCATCAAAATATAATTCCCAGATGGCCTCGCCAGATTCCCCCAAACTCATGATTTGTTCGTCGGGTAAGTCATCGTTCAGAGGAGAATCTGCTGGCAGCGGGTGTGCTGCCAGAAAATCGGCGACAGCCTGTCCTTTCACAGCACGAAGGGGAGTGAAAGTAATCTCAAATTGCAACAATATCATAGACCAACGAGCTAGACGTCCTGACAAAGTAGGTCGGGTCATAAGATATTGCAAAGGATTAACTTTTGAAATCAAACTAATTGAGTGAGAAAGCATGTAATGCCTTAGTTTCTGAGCTGCAAAAACCAGAGCAAGACAATGCTTCTCAATTGACGGGTATCGAATTTCAGTAGGAAGGAGTCTTCGACTAAGGTAGTAGAGAGCATTCTCTTTTCCCTCGTCGTTAACTTGAGCCAACAGAGCACCTAAAGACTCATCTAGAGCTGCGGTGTAGAGGATTAATGGCTTTCCGGGAATCGGAGCTGCCAAGACTGGCGGGTTAGACAGGTATTGTTTGATATCATCAAAAGCATTTTGACACTTCTCGCCCCATACGAATTTAGTATCCTTTTTCGCAAGGACAGAAAAGGGTTGACATCTCCCGGAAAGATTAGAAATAAACCTCCTTATATATGCCAATCTACCTTGTAGAGACCTTAATTGAGTAAGGCTCTTAGGGGATGGCATATCTAAGATGGCTTCAATTTTAGCAGGATCTATCTCGATTCCACGGTGCCTCACTACGAATCCTAAGAATTTTCCTGAAGCGACGCCGAAGGCGCACTTCAAGGGGTTCATTTTCAAATCGTAGCGGCGCAACCGTTCGAAAACAACTCTTAAGTCATGCAGGTGAGCCTCTTTAACCTTGCTCTTGACAACTAAATCATCAATATAACACTCAACTTGATTATGAATTAAGTCGTCAAAGATACGGGTCATGGCCCGTTGGTAGGTTGCTCCGGCATTCTTTAGGCCGAATGGCATTACCTTATAACAAAAGATTCCAATAGGGGTTCTGAACGCCGTATTTCTCTCATCTTCAGGGGCCATCTTGATTTGGTTATAACCCGACGAGCCATCCATGAAGGAGAAAATAGCATGTGAGGAGGCAATGTCCACCATGAGTTCTGGTATTGGTAAAGGGAACTCATCCTTAGGGCATGCCTTATTCAGATCCCTATAGTCGACACAAATCCGAATCTGACCATTTTTCTTCCGAACTGGCACGACGCTGGCCACCCAAGAGGGGTATTGTTCCTCTCGAATGAATCCGGCCTCCGCCAATTTCTTAACTTCAGAAACGACTTGTTGCTCAATCTCTAAGCGCATGCGTCGAGGAGCTTGTTTAACAGGGATGGCATCATGCCGAACCCCAAGTTTGTGAACTGCTACCTCAGCAGGCAAACCTGGCATTTCGTCATATGTCCAGGCAAAGCAGTCCCTAAACTCGAATAACAACTGGATTAAGTCTTGAGTTTCACCCTCGCTTAACAGAGTACTTATAAAAATCGGACGGGGGTCATCATCGTTTCCCAAGTTAATTTCTCTTAACTCATCGACTGTCGACTTAATTTCCTCTTCAAATTCAGGGGGTGCATCCCGAACTTGAAGATCATCGGGATCGTCTAAAGTCTCCAAACAGAGTCCATCCAAGGACAAGGAGGATCTGTAGGGACATTTGGAGAATCAAGATGGTAAGTTATCATTAGGCAATACTCATCATCATCGAATGAACTAACTGTTCCAAAGCCAATACCACTTGTTGGATTTTTATTTATTTTTGTTCGCCAAATGTTCTCGTGGTATCTAGCTTGACCCTTAGTCCATCGGTATGGTACAGAACCTTTAGAAAAAGTATTTTTTACACAAACAGGGAAGTAGCCGAAAGGTAATTCCATTAATTCATTAAAATCTGCCTCCTCAAGGGTTACATCACCTTCGTCCCTTGCGGAGGAGGAGCCAGGAAAGAATTTCTGGACTTTCTTAACTTCACCATCCAAGTTGGGGGCCACTTTGACTTCTAACCCTACAACCCTGCCTGCCGACAGTGGGGTCAGAGAAAGGGCCTCAATCCTTCTAGTGAGCTTTTCATACATTGTTAATTCAGGCTCGTCACTTTTAACTTTTGAAATATCTACCTCAGGGTCACTGTCCTGGTCTAAGGTGAGATCAAATTTTGGAGGAGTATTTATGCTTTGATAATCGAGAGAGAGGGCAGCACCTTGACTTTCTAGTTCACTATCGGAATCTGATTCCAAATCAATATATACGGGTGCTGCTCTCCTGTCTAATGAAGCGCGGCCTCGACCTCGTGCCCTTAAAGCCATCCTCCCACCTCTTTGAGGTAATGTGCTTGGAGGTCTAAGGACAACAATATCAGAGTCGTCTTCACTACTCGATTGAATCATTTCTTGATTGATATTCTTATCTTTTTCTTTCTTTTGGTTGAATTTTTGTTCAACCATTTTCTCCTCAAATTTGATCTCTAATTTAGAACGGGACGAGGACCCTTTTGGTACAAAATATGCAGCATCTTCGTAGATCCCAATTTCTTGAATCGAGAATGGTTGCAAATCACCCTTAATCACATGTTCAATGCCATCTCGTTGATACTTAATGCATTGGTGTAGGGTAGATGGAACCATTCTATATTCGTGAATCCAAGGTCTACCTAGAAGTGCGTTAAAGGACGTAGTCGAATCAATTATATGAAATTTAGCTTCAGTTTTTAAACCTCCTATTTCTAGGAGTAGAGTGATCGAACCTAAAGCTCTCTCGCCCTTCTCGTTGAACCCACGAAGCACCAACCTGTCGGTTGAAAGCTTGCTAGTATCAACTCTGAGATAAGCAAGGGTCTTTATGTTCATCACGTTGACCGATGCACCCGGATCAACAAGGACTCTTGATAACTTAAAATTTCCCACTTCTACAGTAATGTAGAGGGGACGATTGTGGTCAGCAGTTCTCAAGAGTAAATCTTCGTCTGAAAAGGTAACCCCAGGAACCTCTTTGAAGTAGAGAGCCTCACCTTCTGAAGTTGCAGCCAACTGTGTTAAGCAAATCTCGGGATCGAGAAGTGCTTTAATTAAAGACTCCCTCATTTCTTTGGAAAGAAGGAGGGCGTCATAAATACTTAATTTTGCTGGCAACTTCCTAAGGTGGGCTAGAACATTATAATCAACCTTAGGAACGACAGACTCGAAACCCGGAGGAATTAAAGGAGATTCTGGTTGTTGAGGGGAATCCGGACTTAAAATTTCGAATGAAGGTTGCTTGCCTTTATCCTGAGGGGGCATCCTAGGGGGTAAGACTTTACCGCCACGGAGTTGCACCTGCTCGATGTCTTCGGGCGGGCAAACTAGAGCAGTGTCTACACACACCATAGGTGTCGGATCATCATTTTCTGAAAGCGAGTCAGAATCTGAAAGTTCTATCAAGATAGGATTTCCTTGGAAATTAATTTGAGGGAAATCACTTTCTGATAAAGCTTCAAATTCGACCTCTTCTTGAATAGTCGATTCAGTGAGGTTGGTTTGATTAGCCTCAATATTTGGTTCATTAGGAGTTTGATTCAAAGCAGGAGAGTCATCAATTTGCATTTGAGATTCATGGTTAATCATCAAGACAGAAGTAGAAGGATGTTTTTTATTCATCTTTTGACCCTTCGCCTTTGATGGGGCAAAGTAAAAGTCAGATAACAAAAGAGGGGAAAGGGTTTTAACACCGCCATCCGCCATTCTAATACATCTCTCATCTACACACTTCCTCTCTACAAAATCAGATTTTTCTTTTTTCACATTTTTCTCAGTAGTTCCTAAGACTACTGGAGAGGGAAGTGGCTCAACATCCTTCTGCGAAGCGTCCAGGTCAACCTTCCACACCGGGGCCTGGGCTATCGTAGTCAGCTGTTGAGAAAGATGAAAAGACTTGTTAATCGACTTTTTAAGTGCCCGGGACAAAGCAATGTCCCAACCATCTTCAACAAAACAAGAAGAGTTAAGAGGATTACCTGAAATGGTCTTAATTGAAGCCTTTTCTGGATCGACCAAGTATTCCTTAGGTATTATGATGTTACCTTGGGTGTAGTTCCTCTCAAGCCAATCTTTGAACACAACGCAGTCCTCAAGAGGGTGACTAAGCATCCTGTGGTAGGGGCAGTACTTGGGATCATCTTTCTTGCTCTCATCCTCAGGCCTTCTAGCCTCTGGCAACTGGAAATCCGGTTTCTTTAACAGACTCCTGAAGATCTTCTTAACTGACTCCCTTTTAAATGGATAAGGTTTTGCCAATCTCTCTCTAAAAGGGATGAAAGAGGGATCTCTAGTAATTGAGGAACTATCTGAAAGGGCTGCTTCTGAGGCGGCTGTGGTGGAAGTGGAGTGCTAGGCTGACTAACCATTGGCCTCTTTCCTTTATCTACTGCTGAGACCACAGCTTTCTTTTCAAATGTCTTCACCAGTTTTGGACCCTTCCTTTCTTCAGACTGCTCTCGTAAGAATGGCATCCTAGGAGCCTCTTCCTGCAAATTGCTAGCCTTATTAAGAAGTTTCTCAAAAGTTTTAATAGTGAAACCCTTCAGGAGAAAAGCAACAGGACCGTGGATATTCTTCAACAGAATCTCCACAGCATGTTGTTCTTGCAACTGGGGTTCACACTTCATCGAGAGGTTTCGCCACCTCAAGATGTACTCAACTAGAGACTCTCCCGGCTTTTGCTTTTCAACCACGAGATCGCCCACGGTGGTGCGTTGTTGCGCTCCAGAAAATCTCTTAAGAAAGAGGTTTTCTAGGTCGCTAAAGGTTCTTACTGAACCGTTGGGCAGATCGGCGTACCATTCAAAAGCAATGCCAGATAGACTACTTACAAATTGGCGAAATAGTAGAGCATCTGACCCTCCTGCATTGCAACAGCTTGCTCGGAAGTGGGCCAGATGCTGTCTCGGATTTTCAATTCCGGTGAAAACTTTAAAAGTTGGTGGCACAAAGCCCTTTGGATAAGGAACTAGGTCATATTCCTCGGGGTAGGGTCTACCCTTTGCAATAGACACAGTTCCTTGAGCATGGGCTAAGGCCTCCCTTACCTGGTCCTCAATTAACTGCTTGATATCCTTCTGAGGTGGGATCGGAGGAATGGTGGAAACTGTAGGGTGAACTGGAGGTGTCTCTACTGGACAAGGGAGAGTCGCAGGTGGTGACTCGAGAGGTCTGGATTTAAGCTCTGCCCTTTTGGCCTTTTCTGTGAGCTCTCGAGCTGATTGGTGAATCGCAAAAGACTCTTGCTGTGATTTGTCCAACTTTTCTTGCATTTCTCTAACTTGTGACATCATGGTAGCGAGCTGAGTCTCCAAGTTCTTTATATGTTCTTCATCCTTATCTTTCACAGACTCATCTGATTCTGACTCAACAGCATGCGGATCATCATCTTTAACAAATCGGCGTCTGCTGGGCTCAGCTTCTTTATTAGACCCTCTAGTCTCAACCACATGAATGCCTCCAACATAATCATCTTCATTTCCAAGGAGATCATCCATATCAGGGTCAAAAGAAGCCATTCCTTCTTTGTTCAACAAGATGTTTCTTATTTCTTGAACTACCTCCTCGACCGGTCTATCCCCAATTGATTTAGGGTCGAGGGGTAAGTATCCTTTATACTCAGCCATATCAAACAACTCTTCAGAATCCATAAGGGCAATGATTTCTGTAAGTTTTGGATTAGGATCTGGTTGAGACTTTGTATCTGGCTCATCTTCCATCTCTAAATCCTGGTCAACTCTCTCCTCTTCGACTATCCCAAAGCTGGTAGTCAGAAGAGTGGCATCCTCTACAGGGAGAGGGACATATTCCTCAGGGGAAGTAGGAGCTTGTAAAGTGATAGTTCCCACATCCGGTAAGGTAAGGTCCTCAGACACCTGACTAAGGGGCCTAGGAATGACACTCGGACTTTGGGGATCATCAACTGGGGTAGCAGGAACGGTAACTATTGGATCTGGGGTTAAACTGGCCGTGGTAGGACTGTCAACTGTAACAACTGGAGTACTAGCCTGAACATCCATCAATTCAACTGCACTTGGAGTAGGGTTGATTGAAACTCGTTGGAGCTGCAGAATGAACTTAGAAGTTCTAGGAGGTGGTGGCAGATTTTCCAACTTAGTTCTTTTCGGCACATATCTCCTTTCAGGAGATTTATGTCTTTTTCCTTTAAGATCCACAGACTTTTGAACTTCAACCCCGTTTGGTTTGACAATCACTGAGGCCAATCTCACAGGTTTATGTGGGGGTACCGGGGGTCTACCAGTAAATTGGCGGCCTCTCTCGGACCCAGTCAACACAATACCCTCTGTTTGAGAGGACAGAGGGCGTGGCACCCAGTGATATCCATCAACCAGCACCGAAGTAGCAGGCTGTCTAGCATACTTCTTATTCTTCCTAACGAATTGAGGGGTTAAATTCTTTGCTTCAGATGCTTCTTCCTTCAATACTTCTTTTTGGAAGCGATGTGAGATCACTCCCTTTAACTGTTTCACATATTCCTCTTTAGTCTGTCCGGTCTGTGCAGCGCAGGTGTGAATTATATTTCTCAGAGTTCTTGTCTTTTGAAGGTGTTTTTCTTTCTGAGTCTTCTTGGCCGAGTAGTCGACCGGGCATGGTGGAGAACGGGCTATCCTAGCTATCCTCTCCTCCCCTTGAGCTGAAGCCAGGGGTAAAAGCGACTTCCCTTTAGGAGGGGAGAGGAAGCAGGAATAGGTAGTTCCTCAACAGCCTCAGGTTCTACTTGGGCCAAGGTCTTAAAAGGTAGGACTCTCTTAGCCTTAGAGATTTTCTTCCTAAGTCTCCTCAAATAATTCTTCTTCTGATTCTTAGTGGTGAATCTAAGTCCAGAACTAGACCCTTCTTCAAAGACAGACTTAATTTCAGTGGAAGGCTCAACAACTGGTTCAGGCTGTTCCTGATCATCACTGACTACTGGCAAGGTGGGTGCAGATCCCACAATTAACTCAACTACTGGGGGAGTTTCCTTACTGGCATCCAAGCTCACAATTTGGTGTCCATCCATAGAGAGCTCTAGAGTACTAAATCCCATTCCAAAGATCACAGTACTCCCTTGGTCATTAACAGTCGAATTCAACTCTCGGTCAAAGGAGAAAATCAGTTGGCCAGCCATTTGAAATTTTCTGAAAGTTAAAAAAAATGATTGAAATTAGATTTTTTGAAAAGAGTAGTAGGAAGTATTTTATTATTATTTTTTGAAAGTATGACATATATTAGCCCATAAGGAAATCGTATGGGGTAACATATGTCAACTTGGAATTTAAGAAAATCTTTGAAGAAATTTTGAGAATTTGAAATGGGTTCTCTTACAAATTCCAAAATACTACGGACAGAGTTTCCCCTTGCCCGAAGGCTTATGGAATTGTGAGAAAGCCCAAGTAAAAGAATAGTTTAACCCTCCCCACCCTTAGAAGTCAAAGGAGGAATGAGGGGGTTAAAACTAGCAAGTTTGGAATGAAATTAAAAATTTTGAATGCTTTTCAATTTTAAGGATTTATATGTTGAATGAAAAATTTATCGACTATAAATCCATAAAATTAAAAAAGGGATATCTAGAGATCTGATTTGACACTGTCGCCTCACAGGCTATGCTGGGGCAGAAGGTCAAAATCAGAACAAAAGTCTAAATAAAATCAAATTTAGAGGTAAAACCTCTCTTTTAATATTTTGTTATTATTTTAGATGTTGGCCACACTAACCCAAGGAAGAAATGGGCAAAGGGACCAACGGAAGAAAGGTAGTTAAGACTACCGATGAAACAAAATTTTGCCATTATTAAAGATGGAGAGAGAGATTTGTCCCACCGGGCGTGCCATTTTTTGTTGGTGGAATTTTGAAAACATATTTTGAAAAATATTAGTTTTCTTTGGGGATTTTAAGATTAAGGTTAAGTTTTAATTCTAAGGTCGAATCGACTCGTTAGAAAGAGTATATCACCCCGAAGGACGAAAATAAGCTTTCATAACGGTGTTCAGACTTAGAATTATGAAATCCATCTTGAATATTGTGAGCGGATGCTAAAGAGAAATTCATATGACCCCGAAGGGTCAAAATGAAGTTCAACTGAATATCCAACTACAATATTCAAGAAGTGTGATTGTTAGGTTCACATCCAAAGCCTTATCGAAGAAAGATATATCTTCCCGAAGGGAGAAAATATCATTCGATGATAATTCTTTGAATATGATAATAATGATCACTAATATTTTAAATTTTCCCAAAGAAATCTAATGAAGTTTTAGAAATTGAGTTTTCTTTAAAATCAGGTGTGTGTGGGGTTCTAAATCTCCTACGAGCGCAAGCCCTCGTAGTTAATTACATCGTATGGAGATAAAATCTCCTACGAAAACTCTCGATTAAAATAATGGCAAAATTTCGTTTAGATTTTCTAGGAGTGATATCAAAGTATGAATAGAATTATTGGAAAATCAAAAGAGAGTGGATCAAAATTGAGCAGTTATTAACGGAGTTAAAGGATGAGAGGTAGGGGACACTTTGAGATTCCAGAACCATCCGGAAGTATCCCAACTTAATCTAAATGTTGGGCTTTATGTTTTGGATTGAAATGATATTTAGTTAGAGTTGAGCATTTTATTAGAAATTTGGGATTAGATTCCCGAAGTTTGGGGTCTTATAATCAGAGATCTGCCCCGGATCCTAAATCTATTTTGGACACTGGACCACAGTCGTCCGATCCTAACTAATGCAGTGCAAGGTCTGGACTTACCCCGGCCTGGATTGGGGAGCCAGCTAATCACCTAATCGATTTAAAATACATGAATCCGGTCTTTTATGAAAGAGTGGTAGGGACGTTGTAATTAAAGTTTTGGAAAGTTGGGGCCGACATCTAGAGATTCTCCTAATTGGCCCCACGGACTTATGTTGGGTGCTAAAATGCTAAGGACTATGAAATTAAAATTTTGACTCTTTAATTTGTATCTAATGCAATGCGTGCTGGTTAACAACCTCAAATCAAATATGCTTGAAATTTTTAAAAACAGGCTTATAAAATAATTTTTTAGAAGACTGGACTTCCCCAGGTCCGGCACCTCGTCCTCATAGGTCAGACTATCCGGACTCTACCCGCAGGCGGGGAAGGGTCTAAAACAAGGAAAGAAGAATGCAAAAATATGCATGCGACCCCGGGGTCGATCCCCGGCTAATTCCCTAGATTCGTTATCTTTCTATATTATTTAGACTCACTAAAATTTTAGACTTTTAAGATTATGAGTATAAAAATTTCACACCCTCACGAGCCTCACGTATCCAGGCGAAAACAAAGAGCGGCATGCAATCGCCAAGAAACTAGTAAAAGCAAGTAATCCTAAAGGCAATCATTTCAACACATCAAATATAAATGAATTAATTAATAAATGTCCATAGGCAAAGTTGCCTTACTTATTACAAACCAGAATATTACAGAAAGTAAAGTGGCCGGGCACCACTGACAACAACCCGGATTCTAAGCCTAGTAATGACGCAAGTTATTTTGAGTGGGATATTCTCAATCTTCAAGTCTTCAAATCTTCAATTCCATTCTTCTTTGGACTCCTTTTCTTCAATCTTCTTGGAATCTTCGTAGTGGATTACCCAAATGGATAAGAGGGCACTTCCCTCTAAGGGGAAGGCCACTCTTTCCTCTTTGGGTAAGGAAGAGGTGATCCAAATTTGGATCTCCAAATGGAAAAGGAGTGTTCCCCAAAGGGGTATCCTTTCCTCTTTGGAATCCAAGCTTTGGATCTATGTATCCCAACTCAAAATAAACTTTCACAACGCTTGACACTTACACAAATTACATCGATATCAAAATAAAAATCTAGACTCACCTGCAGGGTTATCCTAAGCAATTAATATATATAAAAAAGCAGTTATTCCCAAGCAGTTGTATATGAGCAGAAAAGAAAGTAAACACACTGGCCACGCTCTTTTTTATTTGGGGGCTTTAGCAGCTGAAGCACCTGTGCAAAGAGTTTATAATATTTATGCATTTTTAATTTGCCCCCTTTTTATATTGCCCTGCATGAGCGTGGCCACCTGCAGAAAACTGTGTCAACATCCAGATCGTACCTAACCTAAGGGTAATCTAATCGCCAAACACATCAATCCATCCACAGAGTACAGAAAAAGTAAGCAGACACAGCAAAGCAATTTCATCCACAACATGCAGTGAAAACTACGGAAAATCCGGCACACAGCAGTAAAGTAAACACCGGCCTAACCTAGATCTAGAGTTGGTTGTCCTAGCACATCATCTAAAGTGTGTGAGAAAGGTCGTGTGGCTGGGGTAGATCCTAAAGTGGGTTATTAATTGAAGTTGTCTAAAAGTTTGGATTTGTTAAGGCTTAAAAGGGGATTAAGATTAAAATTTAAATATTAATGAATTAAGAATTTTAATTAGACATATTTTAAAAATTAAATGATTACTACCTTTGTTTCACACCGAGGCCGTGAAGTTTATTTCACCTTCCTTGGGGCTAAGCTAATAGCCTCGTAGGCCTGGGTTACCCAGTAGCAATCGGGGTTGATTAAGTTGATTTAAATTGGTTAGAATTAAAAGAGTAGATTAATACAAAAATGAGTTAGTTACTGATTTTAAAAGCTTGATTAATTTAAGTTTGCCATTAATTGATTCGTGGCGTTGTGCCACCAGGCTCGAGGAACCAGCCTCCTTAGGACACTTAGCCCCGCAGCCCGGAGTAGTCCAGCCGATAAACCAAATTAATGTAATTGAATTAGAGATTTTTAAAATGTTAAATAATTAAAGATTAATCTATTTTATGATTTAACACCCCTTAGAATCCATTCGTGGCGTTGTGCCACCAGGCTCGAGGAACCAGCCTCCTTAGGACACTTAGCCCCGCAGCCCGGAGTAGTCCAGCCAATAAACTTCAACTTTAGGGTGGTTATTGTGTTTTAAAGGATTTTTTAAGTGTTTTAAGCATTAAACCAATATTTTCTGAATTTTAGAATGATTATGAGCTCTATGAATTTTTAGAATATTTTAATGATTTAATTAAAGGGTCAAAAATTGAATTTTTGATTAAGCTCAAATTCTGGAATGCTTATATTTTATTAAAATACTAGACCTTACTACGATCAGTTAGAAGGTAAGTACGTTGAAATCGGATTTTTCTACATTTTATTACAAAGGTTTGAAGTTTTGAACTAGTTTTGACTTAAAGTTGACCGATTTGTTGACTTTTTAAAATATTGCAAATTTCTGGAATTTAATATTTTTAA